>JAACNH010000293.1:84895-145866 GCA_019447015.1 Hymenochirus boettgeri | reverse complement strand
AAACTGACTTAGCTCCCTAGTACCCCGAGGATGTATTGTATCCGAATCCAGGAGATTTATTAATATTAAACTTATTTAGTTCTCTGTGCCATATCCTCGGTTACAGATGGCCTAGATAAAACTGAACTTGCTCCTCCTAGTACCCGAGATGTATTTTATTCCTGTCGCAGGAGATTTATTAATATTAAGCCTTATTTGTTCTCTCTGTACCCTATCCGCGGTTACAATGGCCTAGAATAAAACTTGAACTTAGCTCCCTAAGTAACCCACGATGATGTAGTGTAATCCGGTCCAGGAGATTATTAATATAACCTTATGTAGTTTTCTTCTGTACCATCTCCTCGGTACAATGGCCTAGATTACACTGAACTTAGCTCCCTAATACCCGAGGATGTCTTGTATCCGGTCCAGGAGAAGTTTTAATCTTACCCTTATTTAGTTCTTTCTGTACCATATCCGCGGTTACAATGGCCTAGTAAAACTGAACTTAGCTCCTAAGTCCCCAGGATGTATTTGTATCCGGTCCAGGAGATTTATTAATCTTACCTTTTTCGTCTTTCTGTACTGCATATCTCGGTTTACAACATGGCCTAGATAAAACTGAACTTAGCTCTAAGTACCCGAGGATGTTTGTTCCGTCCAAAACGAGATTTATAATGTTTACCCTTATTTAGTTCTTTCTGTACCATATCCTCAGTTTCAATGCCCTAGATAAACCTGAACTAGCTCCCTAAGTACCCGAGGATGTATTGTATCCGGTCAGGAGAATTCATTAATATTAACCTTATTTAGTTCTTCTTGTACCATAGCCCAGTTACAATGGGGCCTAATAAACTGAACTAGCTCCCCTAAGTACCGAGGATGTAATTTTATCCGGTCCAGGAGATTTATTAATATTAACCTTATTTAGTTCTTTCTGTACCATATCCTCGGTTACACATGGCCTAGATAAAACTGAACTTAGCTCCCTAAGGACCCGAGGGGGGATGTCTTGTAATTATATTAACCTTAAAGGAACCTGTCCACTCCCAAATTAACTTAACCAATTCTGGCCCCAATGGTAGTTCAAAAAAACCACAACTATCGTACATCTCGGCTCCTCGTGGTTCTCCTGCAGTGTTTGTGTCCAAAGTTCACAAAACTGAAGAGTAGGAGGCTGTCTCCTGTTGAGAAATGTTTCTGCCTCCTCCTTGTGGCTGTGCAGGGGAGCCCATCCCTCCCTCCTGACCCTTTCCCTGGCTGCCCTACACCCAGTGTAAACTGGTTAACAATATGTAGGACATCCCTTTCCACCCCAACCACTATATTAGCTAAAAAAGAATCCAAACTCTACTTACAGACCCTCGCTCCCATTCTCTATTGCACGCAACGTCCGCCTTGGCTGGCGTACGGGTCCTGTTGCAAGTTCCGGCAAACGGTTTCTGGATCAGCGTGCCCTGGGGCGAGGTGCTGTAAGTACTGTTTGGATTCTTTTTTTCAATATCTAATATAGCGTTTGGTGTGGGAAACCCTAAATTAGATACATGTTATAGAGGGTTTAATAACCCTTAAAAGGGCATGTCCCCCCCCCAAAACTTAATCCCGCCACTACTGCCCATTGTGTTAGTGTAGTTTATACTTAACCTCACAATCCCACTCCATATGGTTTCTCCTGTCTTCCCCGGCCCACAAAGTCCCAAAAACTGCCCAAAAAACTGCCACACAGATGCTAGCCGGTCCATATGGACACTCTGCCTCTTCCTGGCCTCCGGGAGAAGTTTGGCATGCGTACTTGGCAGCCCTTCTCCCCCTCCCTCCCCCTCCCTCCCCTCCCTCTCTCCCCTCCCCCTCCCTCTCCTCCCTCTCCCTCCCTCCCTCCCTCTCCCTCCTCCCTCCCCCTTCTCCCTCCCCCTCTCCCTCCCCCCTCCCTCTCCTCCCCCCCTGATCACCTCCCCCGTCCTTCCCCCCTCCCTACCCCTCTCTCTCCCTCCTTTTCTCTTCCCCCCCCCTCCCCCTCCCTCTCTCTCCCTCTCCCCTCATTCCCTCTCTCTACCCCGCCCTCTCGTCTCTTCCCTCCCCCTCCCTCTCTCTCCCTCCCCCTCCTCCCTCTCCTCCCCCTCCCTTCCCTCCCCTCTCCCTCCCTCTCTCCTCCCTCTTCCCTTCCCCCCCCCTCCCTCCCTCTCTCCTCTCCCTCTCCTCCCCCTCCCTCTCTCTCCCTCTCCTCCTCCCTCCCTCCCTCTTCTCTCAACACCCTCCCTCTCTCGGTCCCTCCTCTCTCCTCTCTCCCTCCCCCCCCTCCCTCTCTCTCCCCCCTCCCTCCTCTCCTCCCTCCCCCTCCTCCCTCCCTCTCCCTCCCTCTCTCTCCCTCTCTCCTCCCTCTCTCATCCCTCTCCCTCCCTCTCTCTCCCTCGCCCCCTCCCTCTCTCTCCCTCTCCCTCTCCCCCTCTCCTCCCCCCCCCTCCCCCTCCCTCTCCCTCCCCCTCCCTCCCTCCGGCCCTCTCCTCCCATCTCTCTTCCCGCTCACTCTCCCGCTCCCTCCCCCTCCCTCTCTCCTCCCCTCGCCCTCTCTCTCCCTCTCGTCTCCCTCTTCCTCTTCCCTCTCCTCTCCCTCCCTCTCCCTCCCTCTCCTGATTCCCCTCCCTCTCCCTCCCTCTCAGGATTTCCCTTCCTCCCCTAGCTTTATTCCTCCTTTAATATAATATTCCCACTGGTCCCCCCGCCCCAACCACTGCGTTTTTATTTTTTAGAAAGCTCCCCAACTCGTACTTACCTCTCCTCTGGCCGCCGACGAGTGCGGCTGGGGCTGCCGGCAGCCGCGTCCGTGATTGGCTTCCCGCTCAGCCATCACAGACGCACTGCCGGTCCCACCCCTCTGCTTCATTTCCTCGGCAGCAGAGGGCCGGGAGCGCGGCGGAGGAAGAGGGGATGTAAGTAAGTTTGGGGGGCGTTATAAAAATAATGCGGTTGGGGCTGGGGGACCAGGGGGATATACTATATTAAAAAATGGTTTTAAGGGGACCTCCCCTTAATCTTACCAACAAAATCAATGCTTACTAACAAAATGTAAAACTTATCTAAAATGTTAATACTAACCTCAGAATGGATCCTTACCAATAACAACAATACTAACTCACAAATGGAATACTTACTAACAAAATGGAATACTTTTTTATAAAACTGGAGCTCTTTCTATCTAGGCCATTGTAACCGAGGATATGGTACAGAGAGAACTAAATAAGGTTAATATTAATAAATCTCCTGGACCAGATACAATACATCCTCGGGTCCTTAGGAAGCTAAGTTCAGTTTTATCTAGGCCATTGTAACTGAGCATATGGTACAGAAGGAACTAAATAAGGTTAATATTAATAAATCTCCTCTCTGGCTAACATCTCTGAGTTTTACTACTCAACCTTCCAACTCTTCCACATCATCGCGACTACTGCTCACCTTCCCCCTCTTCCACATCATCTCTGAGCTTACTGCTCCACCCTTCCCACTCTTCCACAATCATCTCTGAGCGATCTCTCTGAGCTTACTGCTCACCTCTCCCACTCTTCCACAATCAATCTCTGTCTTACTACTCTACCTTCCCACTCTTCCACAATCATCCTGAGCTACTGCTCACTTCCCACTCTTTCCAACATCTCTCTGAGCTAATCCATCTCGGAGCTTACTGCTCACCTTCCCACTCTTCCCAATCCTCTCGGAGCTAATCTCTCTGAGCTTACTGCTCACCTTTCCACTCTTCCACAATCCCTCTCTGGCTCACGGCTCACCTCCCACTCTTCCCACTTACTCGGAGCTCACTGCTCCCCTGCCCACCTCTTCTCAATTCATCTCTGAGCTGTACTGCTCACCTTCCCACTCTTCCCAATCATCTCTTTGAGCCTGCTGCTACACTTCCCACTCCTTCTACAATCATCTCTAGCTTACTGCTCACCTTCCCACTATGCCCTCTTCCCCAATTATCTCTGAGCTCACTGCTCACCTTCCCACTCTTCTACAATCATCTCTGAGCTTCTGCTCCCTCCCATCTTCTCACCATCCTCTCTGAGCTATACTGCTCACATTACCACCCACTCTGTCCACAATCATCTCTGAGTCTACGGCTCTCACCTTACCAACTCTTCCACCAGTATCTCTGACTCCACTTCTCACCTTCCCACTCTTTACATCATCTCTGAGCTTACTGCTCACCTTCCCCCTCTTCCACAATCATCTCTGAGCTTACTGCGCACATTACCACTCTTCCACCACAATCTCCTGAGCTTTCTGCCACCTTCCACTTTTCCACAATAATCTCTGAGCTTACTGCGCACCTTCCCACTCGTTCCACAATCATCTCTGAAGCTTACTGCTCACCTTCCACTCTTCACAATCATCTCTGAGCTTACTATCACCTTCCCACTCTTTTCAACAATCATCTCTGGAGCTAATCTCTCTGAGCTTACTGCTCACCTTCCCACTCTTCCACATCAATCTCGAGCTTACTGCTCACCTTCCCACTCTTCCACATCATCTTCTGACTTACTGCTCACCTTCCCACTCTTCCACAATCATCTCTTAGCTTAATCCTCTCTGAGCTTACTGCTCACCTTCCCCACTTCTTCCACAATCATCTCTGAGCTAATCATCTCTGAGCTTACTGCTCACCTTGCCACTCTTCCACCATCATCTCTACTAATCATCTCCTGAGCTGACTTGACTCCACCTTCCACCTTCCCACTCTTCCAAACAATTATCTCTGAGCTTTCACTTCTCACCTTGAGCATTCCCACTCTTCTGACAATCATCCCTCTGATCTTACTGCTCACCTTCCCACTCTTCCACAATTATCTCTGACTCACTGGGCTCACCTTTCCCACTCTTCACAATCCATCTTCTGAGCTAATCATCTCATGAGCCTTACGGCTCACTTCCCACTCTTCCCCATTTATCTCTGAGCTCAACTTCTCCCTTTCCCACTCTTCACAATCATACTCTGAGCTTCTGCTCACCTTCCCACTCTTCCACAATTATCTCTGAGCTCACGGCTCACCTTCCACTCTTCCACAATCATCTCTGAAGCTATCTCTCTGAGCTTAACTGCTCACCTTCCCACTCTTCCACACAATCATCTCTGGCTTACTGCTCACTTCCCACTCTTCCATCAATCTCTGAACTTATAACTACGTCCCCTGCCTCTCTTCCACAATCATCTCTGATCTATCATCTCTGAGCTGACTGCCACCTGCCCACTCGTCCACATCATCCGACTTCTACTCACCTTCCCACTCTCCTCAATCCTCTCTGAGCTCATCATCTCTGGCGTACTGCTCAACTTCCCACTCCTCCAACATTATCTCTGACTCACTGCTCACCTTCCCACTCTTCCACAATCATCTCTGAGCTTAATGCTCACCTTCCCACTCTTCCACATCATCTCGACTCACTGCTCACCTTCTACTCTTCCACAATCATCTCTGAGCTTCTGCTCACCTTTCCACTCTTCCACAATCATCTCTGAGCTTTACTGCTCACCTTCCCACTCTTCCACCATCATCTCTGCTATCATCTCTGAGCTTACTACTGCTCACCACCTTACCCACTCTTCCACAATCTCTCTTATCTAAGCATCTCTGAGCTTACTGCTCACCTTCCCACTCTTTCCACAATTCGCTCTGAGCTCACTGCTCAGCCTTCCACTCTTCTACCACATCTCTGAGCTTACTGCTCCCTTCCCACTCTTCCCAATCATCTCTAACTTACTGCTCACCTTCCAACTCTTCCTACAATCATCTCTGAGCTTACTGGCTCACCTTCCCACTCCTTCACAATCAGCTCGGACTTACTGCTCACCTACCCGACTCTTCCACATCATCTCTGAGCTTTCCTGCTCACCTTCCAACTCTTTCCACAATTATCTCTGAGCTTACTGCTCACCTCCCACTCTTCACAATCATCTCTGAGCTTACTGCTCACCTCCCACTCTTCCACAATTATCTCTGAGCTTAATGCTCACCTTCCACTCTTCCCCCAATCTCTCTGAGCTTACGACTCATCACCTTCCCACTCTTCCTTCCACAACATCTCTGAGCTAATCATCTCTGAGCTTACTGCTCACCTTCCCCCACTCTTCACAATCATCTCTGCGCTTACTTCTCACCGGCCACTCTTTTCCACCATCCAGCTCTGAGCTTACTACTCACCTTCCCCTCTTTCCACATCATCTCGAGCTAATCATTCTGAGCTTCCTGCTCACCTCCCACTCTTCCACAATCTCTGCTGACTAATCATCCTCTGCGCTTACTGCCACCTTCCACTCGTCTTCCCACTCATCTCTGAGCTAATCATCTCTGAGCTTACTGTCTCAACCTTCCCACCTTCCCACAATTATCTCTGACTCACTTCTCCCTCCCACTCTTCTCTTCTACAATCCTCTCTGAGCTCTGCTCACCTCCCACTCTTCCAAAATTACTCTGAGCTCAACTGCCCCACTGCAACTGCGCGGCTGGCTGGGGGCTCCCTTCCCCCTTCTTCCACAATCATCTCTGACTAATCCTCCTGAGCTTACTGCTCCGCTTCCCACTCTTTCCACAATCATCTCTGAGCTTACTGCTCACCTTCCCATCTCCCAATCATCTCTGAGCTTAATAATCTCTGAGCTTACTGCTCCCCTTCCCACTCTTCACAACTCTCTGATCTTACTACTCACCTATGCCCTCTCTTCCACAATCATCTCGTGAGCTAATCATCTCTGATCTTACGGCTCCCTTCCCACTCTCCCCATCATCTCTGAGCTTACTGCTCACCTTCCTTCCACTCTTCCCCAATCATTTCTCATACTTACTCCTCAACCTTCCGCCCTCTTCCACATCATCTCAGAGCTAATCATCTCTGAGCTTACTGCTCACCTTCCCTCTTCCACAATCATCTCTGAGCTAATCATCTAATGAGCTTACTGCTCACCTTCCCACTCTTCCACAATTAATCTCTGAGCTCACTGCTCACCTTCCCCACTCTTCCACAATCATCTCTTGAGCTTAATGCTCACTTCCACTTTCCCCAATCATCTCTTGATCTCCCTTCTCACCCTCCTACCTTTCCACATCATCTCTGACTTACTGCTCACCTTCCCACTCTTCCACAATCATCTCGGACTAACCTTCTCACCTTCCCACTCTTCCACACTCATCTCTGAGCTCACTGCTCACCTCCCACTCTTCCACATCATCTCTGATCTTACTGCTCACCTTCCCACTCTTTCACAATCCTCTCTGAGCTTCACTGCTCACCTTCCTACTCTCCACAATCATCTCTGAGCTTACTGCTCACCTTCCCACTCTCTACAATCATCCTCGGAGCTCACTGCTCCCTTCCCCACTCTTCCACAACATCTCTGATCTTCACTGCTCACTTCCTACTCTTCCACAATCATCTCTGAGCTCACTGCTCACCCTGTCCTACTCTTCCACAATCACTCTTATCTACTGCTCACCTTCCTACTCTTCCACACTCACTCTCGACTTACTGCTCACCTCCCACCTTCCACAATTATCTCTGACGTTCTACTCACCTTCCCACTCTTCCCACAGTCTCTCTGAGTCACTGCTCACCTTCCCACTCTTCCACATACATCTCTGACTCACTGCCTCACCTTCCACTCTCCACAATCCTCTCTGAGCTTACTTCTCACCTTCCCACTCTTCCACAATCATCTCTGAGCTTACTGCTCACCCTTCCCTCTTCCATCCACAATCATCTCTTGAGCTAATATCCTGAGCTTACTGCTCACCTTTCCACCTTCCACATTCATCTCTGAGCTTCTACTCACCATTGCACTCTCACAATCATCTCTGAGCTAATCATCTCTGATCTTA
Source organism: Hymenochirus boettgeri (assembly GCA_019447015.1). Classification (NCBI taxonomy): domain Eukaryota; kingdom Metazoa; phylum Chordata; class Amphibia; order Anura; family Pipidae; genus Hymenochirus; species Hymenochirus boettgeri. The sequence goes on along the minus strand of JAACNH010000293.1, from coordinate 138,025 downwards.
CTGCTCACCTTCCCACTATTCACAAGCATCTCTTAGTTACTGCTCACCTTCCCTCCCACTCTTCCACAGCATCCTGAGCTAACCATCTCTGAGCTTCTGCTTCCCTTCCCACTCTTCACAGCCTCCCTCTCTGAGCTAATCCTCCTCTGAGCTTTACTTCTCACCTCCCACTCTTTCCACAATTCTCCTCTGAGCCACTGCTCACCTTCCCCCCTCTTCCACAACGCAATCTGAGCTTAAATGCTCCACCTTCCCACTCTTCCACAATCATCTCTGAGCTCACTGCTCACCTTCCTACTCTTCCCAATCATCTCTGAGCATTCCTGCTGACTGCTCACCTCCACTCTTCCCACATCATCTCTGAGGCTTACTGCTCACCTTCCCCCTCTTTTCCACAATCATCTCTGAGCTTATTGCCTCACCTTCCCACTCTTCCAATCATCTCTGAGCTTACTGCTCACCTTCCCTCTTCCACAATCATCTCGAAGCTCCACTGCTCACCTTCTACTGCTCCCATCATCTCTGAGCTACTGCTCACCTTCCCACTCTTCTACACTCATCTCGGAGCCACTGCTCACCTTCCCACTCTTCCACACTCATCTCTGAAGTCACGGCTCACCTTCCTCTCTTCCACAATCAATCTCTGAGCTCACTCGCTCACCTTCCTACTCTTCCACAATCATCTCTGACTTCTGCTCCACCTTCCCCTCTCCCACAATTATCTCTGAGCTCACTGCTCCCTTCCTACTCTTCCACCATCATCTCACTGACTTACTGCTCACCTTCCCACTCTTCCCAATCAGCTCGGAGCTCACTACTCACCTCCCACCTCTTGCCACAATCATCCTCTGAGCTCACTGCTCACCTTCCCACTCTCTCCACATCAGCTCTGACCTAATCTCTTCTGAGCTTACTGCTCACCTTCCACTCTTCCACATCATCTCTGGAACTTAATCATCATGAGCTACTCCATACCTTCCCACTCGTCCACAATCATCTCTGAGCTTACTGCGCACCTTCCCCACTCTTCCACAAGTATCTCTGACTTACTGCTCACCTTCCACTCTTCCACATTCTCTCGACTCACTGCTCACCTTCCACGCTTCACAATCATCTCTGAGCTTACTGCTCACCTTCCCACTCTTCCCAATTATCTCTGAGCTCACTGCTCACCTTCCCACTCTCCACAATCATCTCTTGAGCTAATCTCTCTGAGCTGTACGGCTTCACCTTCCCCTCTTCACAATCATTCTCTGACTAATCATCTCGGAGCTTACTGCTTCACCTTCCCACTCTTCTCACACTCATCTCTGAGCTTACTGCTCACCCTTCCACTCTTCCACAATCTCATCTGAGCTAATCCAGCTCTGAGCTACTGCTCCCCTTCCCACTCTTCCACAATCACCTCTGAGCTAATCAATCCTCTGATCTTACTGCTCACCTTCCCACTCTTCCACCAATTATTTCTGACTCACTGCTCCTTCCCACTCTTCTACAGAGCATCTCGAGCTCACTGCTCCCTTCCCACTCTTCCACAATCATCTCTAAACGTACTGCTCACCTCCCACCTTCTCAAATCATCTCTGACTTACTGCTCACCTTCCCACTCTTTCCACATCATCTCTGAGCTTACTGCTCACCTTACCAACTCTTCCACAATCATCTCTGTCTTTCTGCTCACCTTCCACCTTTCCCAATTATCTCTGAGCTTACGCGCAACCTTCCCACTCTTCCCCAATCAATCTCTGAGCTTACTGCTCACCTTCCCCTCTTCCACATTCTCTCTGAGACTTATCTCACCTTCCCACTCTTCCACCAATCATCTCTGACTTACTACTTACTCACCTCCCACTCTCCACAATCATCTCTGAGCTATCATCTCGGAGCTTACTGCTCACCTCCACTCTTCACAATCAATCTCTGATCTGACTGCTCACCTTCCCAATCTATCCCCCATCATCTCTGAGCTTACTACTCACCTTCCCCTCTTCCTCCCACAATCCATCTCTGAGCTAATCATCCTGAGCTACTGCTCACCTTCCCACTCTTCCACATCATCTCTGAACTATCATCTCTGAGCTTACGGCTCACCTTCCCCCCTGCCACATCATCTCTGAGCTACTCCTCTCTGAGCTTATGCTCCACCTTCCCATCCCACTCTTCCCAATTATCTCTGATCTCACTTCTCACTTCCCACTCTTCTACAATCATCTCTGAGCTTACTGCTCACCTTCCCCACTCTTCCACAATTATCTCTGAGCTCACTGCTCAACCTTCCCACTCTTCCACAATCCGCTCTGAGCTAATCATCTCTGAGCTTACTGCCAACCTTCCCCTCTTCCACATCTCTCTGAGCGTACTGCTCACCTTCCCACTCTTCCACAATCATCTCTGAGCTAATCATCTCTGAGCTTACTGCTCACCTTCCCCCTCTTCCACAATCATTCTCGTGAGCTTACTGACGCACCTTGCCACTCTTCCACAATCTCTCTGAGCTAATCATCTCTGAGCTTACTGCTCACCTTCCCATCTTCCACAATCATTCTGAGCTTACTGCTCCCTTCCCATCTCTTCCACACTCACTCTCTGACTATCCTAATCAACCTTTCCCACGCTTCCACATCATCTCTGAGCTAATCATCTCTGACTTACTGCTCACCCTTCCCCACTCTTCCAGCAATCATCTCTGAGCTAATCCTCTATGAGCTTACTGCCAACCTTCCACTCTTCCACATTATCTCTGAGCTCACTTTCCCCTCCCTCTTCCACAATCATCTCTGAGCTTAATGCTCACCTTCCACGCTTCCACAATCACTCTGAGCTCACTGCTCACCTTCCCTAACTCTCCACAATCATCTCGAGCTTACTGCTCACCTTCCCACTCTTCCACAATCATCTCTGAGCTTTAACTGCTTCACCTTCCCACCTTCCACAATCATCTCTGACTCACTGCTCACTCACCTTCCCACTCTTCCTCAATCATCTCTGAGCTTACTGCTCACCGTCCCACTCTTTCCACAATCAGCTCGACTCACGCTCACCTTCCTACTCTTCCCACAACATCTCTGAGCTTACTGCTCACTTCCCACTCTTCTACACTCATCTCGGCTCTCCTGCTCACCTTCCCACTCTTCACAATCATCTCTTAGCTGCACTGCTCCCCTTCCTACTCTTCCCAATCCAACCTCTGAGCTCACTGCTCACCTTCCTACTCTTCCACATCATCTCTGAGCCTTCTGCTCACTCCTACTCTTCCACATCATCTCTGACTACTGCTCACCTTCCCCACTCTTCCACATTTCTCTGACTTACGACTCCCCTTCCCACTCTTCACCGTCATCTCTGAGCTACGGCTCACCTTCCCACTCTTCACCATCATCTCTTAGCTCAACTGCTCACCTTCCCACTGCTTCCAAATCAACTCTGAGCTTACTGCTCACCTTCCAACTCGTCACCATCAGCTCTAGCTTACTGCTCACCTTCCACTCTTCCACAATCATCTCTGCAGCTAATAAATCTCTGAAAGCTTACTGCTCACCTTCCCACCTCTTCCCCATCATCTCTGGCGTACTACTCACCTTGCCCCTCTTCCACAATCATCTCTGACTCTCATCTCTCGAGCTTACTGCTCACCTTCCCACATTTCCACAATCATCCTCTGAGCTACTGTGCACCTTCCCACTCTTCCACATCACTCTGACTAATCATCTCTGAGCTTACTGCTCACCTCCCCTCTTCCACAATCATCTCTGGCTAATCTCTCTGAGCTTACGGCTCACCTTCCCACTCTTCCACAATTATCTCTGGCTCACGCTCCCCTTCCCACTCTTCCCAATCATCTCTGAGCTGAATGCTCACCTTCCCACCCTTTCCCCATCACTCTGACTCACTGCTCACCTTCTACTCGTTCCACAATCATCTCTGGCTTACCTGCTCCCCTCCCAGTCCCCTCTTGCCACAATCATCTCTACTTACTGCTCCCTGCCCACTCTGCCACAATCATCTCTGACTTACGGCTCACCTTCCCACTCTTTCACCATCATCTCTGAGCTTCTGCTCACCTTCCCACTCTTCCCAATCATCTCTGAGCTCAACTGCTCACCTTCCTACTCTTCCACAATCATCTCTGATCTTACTGTCTCACCTTCCCACTCTTCTACAAATCTCTCGGAGCTCACTGCCACCTTCCCACTCTTCAGCAATCATCTCCTAGCCTCACTCTCACCTTCCACTCGTCCACAATCATCTCTGAGCTCACTGCTCACCTTCCTACTCTTCCACACTCATCTCTGAGCTTACTGCTCACCTTCCCACTCTTCCACAATTATCTCGAGCTCACTGCTCACCTTCCCTACTCTTCCACAATCATCTCTGAGCTTACTGCTCACCTTACCCACTCTTCCACAATATCTCTGAGCTCACACTCACCTTCCACTCTTCACAATCATCTCTGAGCTCACTGCTCACCTTCACCTCTCCACATCATCTCTGACCTAATCATGCTCGAGTCTTACTGCTCACCTTCCCCTCTTCCCCCTCATCTCTGAACTAATCTCTCGAGCTTACTGCCCCCCTTCCCACTCTTCCAAATCATCTCAATGAGCTTACTGCTCACCTTCCCACTCTTCAACAATTATCTCTGAGCTTACTACTGCTCACCTTCCACTCTTCCTACACAATTAATCTCTGAGCTCCTGCTCCCCCCCACCTTTCCCCCTCCACAATCACTCGTCTTTAGCTTCCGCTCACCTTCCCACCTTCCACAATTATCCTCTGAGCCACTGCCTCACCTTCCCACTCTTCACAATCCATCTCTACTTATCATCTCTGCGCTTCTGCTCACCTTCCCACTTCTTCCATAATCATCTCTGAGCTTACTGCCACCTTTCCCTTCCCACTCTTCCCACATCACCGAGCTACTAATCTCTTGAAAAAAAAAAAAAAAAAAAAAAGAAAAAGGGCCTTTTTTACTGGCTCACCTTCCCACTCTTCCACAATCATCTCTGAAGCTACTACTCACCTTTGCTGCCACTCTTCCACAATCATCTCTGAGCTTATCATCTCTGAGCTTTCTCTCCACCTCCCACTCTTCCACAATCCTCGTGATCTTACTGCTCACCTTCCCACTCTTCCACGCTTCCCCATCATCTCTGACTTCCTACTCCCCTTCCCACTCTTCCCCAATCATCGCGGCTTCATCATCCTCTGATCTTACTGCCACCTTCCCACTCTTCCACATATCTCATGACTCATCCTCTATGAGCTTACTGCTCCCTTCCCCACTCCTTCCACAATTATCTCTGACCCCTTTTTCCCCCTGTTTTTTTTTGCCCTGCTCACCTCCACTCTTCACAACTATCTCTGAGCTTTAAATGCTCACTTCCCACTCTTCACAATCATCTCTGAGCTCACTGCTCCACCTTCCTTCCCCTCTTCTACCATCATCTCTGAGCTTACTGCTCACCGTCCCACTCTTCCACAATTATCTCTGACTCACTGCTCAACCTTCCCTCTCTTCCACAATCATCTCTGATCTAAATCATCTCTGTAGCTTACTGCTCACCCTTCCCCCTCTTCCATCAATCATCTCTGAGCTTTACTGCTCACCTTGCCCACCTTTCCACATCATCTCTGAGCATACATAAATCTCTGAGCTTACGCTCACCTTCCCCACTCTTCACAATCATCTCTGAGCTTCTACTCACCTGCCACTCTCCACAATCATCTCTGACTTATCTCTCTGAGCCTTACTGCTCACCTTCCCACTCTTCCACAATCATCTCTGAGCTTACTGCTCACCTCCCACTCTTCCACAATCTCTTGAGCTTACTACTCCCCTCCCACTCTTCCAAAATCATTCTGAGCTAATCATCTCTGAGCTTACTGCTCACCTCCCACCTTCCACAATCATCTCTGAGCTAATCATCTATGAGCTTACTGCTCACCTTCCCCACTCTTCGCACACTTATCTCGAGCTCACTGCTCACCCTTCCCATCTCCACAATCATCTCTGACGCTTATGCTCACCTTCTTCCCACTCTCCACATCACTCTGAGCTCATGCTCACCTTCCTACTCTTCCACAACATCTCTGAGCTTATGCTCACCTTCCAACTTCTTCCACAATCAGCTCTGACTATCATCTCTTGAGCTTACGGTCGTCACCTTCCCCTCTTCCACAATCATCTCTGAGCTTAACTACTGCTCACCTTCCCACTCTCCACAATCATCTCTGAGCTTACTACTCACCTTCCCACGCTCCACAATCATCTCGGAGCTAATCATCTCTGATGCTTACTGCTCACCTTCCCACTCTTCCACAATCAATCTCGGAGCTAATCATCTATGAGCTTACTGCTCACCTTCCCACTCTTCCCAATTCTCTCTGAGCTCACTGCTCACCTTCCCTCTTCCACAATCATCTCTTAGCTCACTGCTCACCTTCTACTCTGTCACACTCATTCTGAGCTTACTGCTCAACCTTCCCACTCCTCCACAATCATCTCTGAGCTTCTGCTCACCCTCCCACTCTTCCGCCACAATCAATCTCTGAGCTCACTGCTCCCTTCCCACTCTTCCACAATTCATTCTCTGAGCTACTGCTCACCTTTCCCCACTCTTCCACAATCATCTATCTCTGACTCACTGCTCCCTTCCTACTCTTCCACAATCATCTCTGAGCTTTACTGCTCACCTTCCCCTCTTCTAACAATCAATCCGGAGCCACTGCTCACCTTCCCACTCTTCCCACAATCATCTCTGGCTCACTGCTCACTTCCTACTGGGCTCCATCACTCTTCCACATCATCCTCTGATCTCACTGCTCACCTTCCTACTCTTCACAATCATCTCTGACTCACATGCTCACCTTCCTAACTCTCTCTTCCAATCATCTCTGAGCTTCTGCTCACCTTCCCACTCCTCCACAATTATCTCTGAGCTTACTACTTCACACTCACCTGTCCCACTCTTCCACAAGCATCTCTGAGCTTCACTGCCGCACTCTTCCACTCTTCCACCATCATCTCTGAGCTCACTGCTCACTTCCCAACTCTTCCACAATCATCTCTGAGCTTACTGCTCCCTTCCCACTTACAACAATCATCTCTGAGCTTCGGCTCACCTTCCCCAACTCTTCCACAATCTCTCTACTATATCTCTGAGCTTACTGCTCACCTTCCCACTCTTCCACAATCATCTCTGAGCTAACTACTACACCTTGCCACTCCTTCAACCATCATCTCTGGAGCTAATCACCTGAGCTTACTGCGCACCTTCCCACTATTCCACATCATCTCTGAGCTTACTGCTCACCTTCTCCCATCTTCACCAATCATCTCTGAGCTTACTACTCACCTTCCCCTCTTCCACAATCATCTCTGAGCTAATCTCTTCTGAGCTTACGCTCACTTCCCACTCTTCCACAATCATTCTCTGAAGCTAATCTCTCTGAGCTTACTTCTCACCTTCCCACTCTTCCAACAATTATCTCTGACTCACACTGGATCCCCTTCCCCCACTCTTCACTATATCTCTGAGCTTAATGCTCACCTTCCCACTCTCCACCAATCAATCTCCGAGTGGCCCTGCTCACCTTCCTACTCTTTCCACAATCATCTCTGAGCTTACTGCTCACCTTCCCACTCTTCTCCACATCATCTCGGAGCTTACTGCTTCACCTCCCAACCTCTTTCCCATCATCTCTGAGCTTACTGCTACCTTCCCACCTTCCACAATCATCTCTGACTTACTCTCACCTTCCCACTCTTCCACAATCTCTCTGAGCTCACTGCTCCCCTTCCTACTCTTTTCCACACAATCATCTCTGAGCTTACTGCCACCTTCCCCCCTCTTCTACATCATCTCGGCTCACTGCTCACCTCCACTCTCCCCATCATCTCTGAGCTCACTTGCTCACCTTCCTACTCTTCCACACTTCATCTCTGAGCTCACGCTCACCTCCTACTCTTTCCACACTCATCCTCTGAGCTTACTGCGCACCTTCCCACTCTTCCACAATTATCCTGGCTTACTACTCACTTCCCACTCTTCCACAATCATCTCTGAGCTCACTGCTCCTCTTCCCACTCTTTCCACAATCTCTCGTGAGCTCACTCACTGCTCACCTCTCACTCTTAACTCTTCCCACAATCATCTCTGCGCTCCACTTGCTCACCTTCCCACTCTTCACAATCTCTCGGATCTTACTGCGCACCTTCCCCCTTCCACAAGTTAGCTCTGAGCTTACTACTCACCTTCCCACTCTTCCACAATCATCCTCTGAGCTCACTGCTCACCTCCCACTCTTTCCACAATTATCTCTGAGCTCACTGCTCACCTTCCCACTCTTCCACAATCTCGCTGAGCTTACTGCTTCACTCCCTCCACTCTTCCACAATTAATCTTCGAGCTTACTACTTCACCTTCCCCACTCTTCCACATCATTCTCTGAGCTCACTGCTCACCTTCCCACTCTTCCACAATCATCTCTGAGCTCACTGCTCACCTTCCCACGCTTCCACAATCATCTCTGAGCTCACGCTCCCCCTCCCCACTTCTTCCATCAATATCTTCTGAGCTTACTGCTCACCTTCCCACTCTGCCTCTCACAATCCTCTCTGCGCTCACGCTCCCCTCCCCTCCTCTTCCACACAATCATCTCTTCGCTTAGTAGCTCACCTTCCACTCTTTCCATCCATCATCTCTGAGCTCCACTGTCACCATCCCCACTCTTGACCCAATCATCCCTGAGCTTACTGCTCACCCTTCCCACTCTTCCACAATTATCTCGAGCTACTGCTCACCTTCCCACCTTCCACAATCATCTCTGAGCTTACTGCTCACCTTCCTACTCTTCCACAATCACCACCTCTGAGCTTACTGCTCACCTTCCCACCTCTTCCACAATTATTCTCTGCGTTTACTTTACTGCTCACCTTTCCCACTCTTCCCAACAATCATCTCTGAGCTTACGCTCACCTTCCTATCTCCACACTTATCTCTGAGCTTCTTGCTCACCTTCCCATCTTCCCCCTTATCTCTATGCTCACTGCTCACCGCCCTCCCCACTCTTCACAATCAGCCCTGAGCTTTACGCTCCCTTCCCACTCTTCCACAATATCTCTTGAGCTTACTGCTCACCTTCCCACTCTTTCCCATCATCTCTGAAGCTTCTCTCACTCTCCCACTCTTCCTCAATTTCTCTGAGTTTACGTGCTCAACTTCCCACGCTTCCACAATCATCGCTGAGTTTAACTGCTCCACCTTCCCACTCTCCACATCATCTCTGAGCTTACTGCTCCCTTCCTACTCTTCCAAATCACCTCTGAGCTTACTGCTCACCTCCCACTCTTTCCACAATTAGCTCTGAGTTTAACTACTCACCTTCCAATCTTCCACCATCATCTCTGACTTGACTGCTCCCCTTCCTCTCTTCACAATCTCTCGGAGCCACTCTCCCCTCTCCTCTCCACAATCATCTCTGAGCTTACTGCTCACCTTCCCACTCTTCCACAATTATCCCTGAAGCTTATACTGCTCACCTCCCACTCTCCACAATCATCCTTATCTTACTGCTCACCTTCCCACTCTTCCACATTCTCCTCTGAGCTCACTGCTCCCTCCACTCTTCACTTATCTCTGAGCTCATAGTCTCACCTCCACTCCTTCCACAATTATCTCTGAGCTACGGCTCACCTTCCCACTCTTCACAATCAGCTCTACTTACTGCTCACCTTCCTACTCTCCACATCATCTCTACTACTGCTCACCTCCCCACTCTTTTCCAATTAATCCTCTGGATTGACCTGCTCCACCTTCCCAGCTTCCACAATCATCTCTAGCTTACGACTCACCTCCCACTCTCCACAAATCAGCTCTGAGCTTTACGCTCACCTTCCCACTCTTCCACAATCATCTCTGAGCTCACTGGCTCACCGTCCTACGTCTTTCCCCAATCATCTCTGACTTACGCTCACCTCCCACTCTTCCAAATCTCCTCTGAGCTCACTGCTCACCTTCCCCCTCTCCACAATCACTCTAGCTACTACTTACTACTCACCTTCCCACTCTTCTTCACACAATCATCTCTGAGCTTACTGCTCCCCTTCCCACTCTTCCACATTATTCTGAGCTTACGGCTCACCTCCCACTCTTCCACCATTAATCTTCTGAGCTTACTACTCACCTTTCCCACTCTTCCAAAGCATCTCTGAGCTTACTGCTCACCTTCCAACTCTTCCACCACTTATCTCTGATCCTCCCTGCTCCCTCTCCCCACTCTTCCCAATCATCCTCGAGCTTACTGCTCACCTCCCAGCTCTTCCCCAATATCTCTGATCTCACTGCTCCCCCTCCCCAACTCCTTCCCACATCATCTCTGAGCTTACTCCTCACCTCCCACTCTTCCACAAATCATCTTCTGGCTTACTGATCACCTTCCCCTCTTCCACAATCATCTCTGAGCTTACTGCTCACCTTCACCCCTTCCATCATCTCTGAGCTCACTGCTCACCTTCCCACTCTTCCACAATTTCTCTGAGCTTACTGCTCACCTTCCCACTCTTTCCCCAATCATCTCTGATCTCACTGCTCACCTTCCTACTCTTCCACAACATTCTGCTCTTATGCTCACTTCCCACCGCTTCCAGAATCATCTCTATCTTACCGGCTCACCTCCCCACTTCTTCCCAATCATCTCTTTAGCTTACACTCACCTTCCCCTCTATTCCAACATCATCTCTGAGCTTTACTGCTCCACCTTCCCCTCTTCACAATTATCCTCTGAGCTTACTACTCACCTTCCCACTCTTCCACAATCATCTCTGAGCTTCACTGTTCCACCTTCCTTCCCACTCTTCCACCATTATCTCTGAGCTTACTGCTCACCTTCCTCCCACTCTTCCCACAATCCTCTCTGAGCTTACTACTCACCTTCCACTCTGCCACCATCATCTCTGAGCTTACTGCTCACCTTCCACTCTTCCCCCATCATCTCTGAGCTTACTGCTCACCTTGCCCCACTCTTTCCACAATCATCTCTGAGCTCACTGCTCACCTTCTACTCTTCCACACCATCATCTCTGAGCTGACTGCTCACCTTCCCCTCTTCCATCCACATCAGCTCCTGAGGTACGTCACCTTCCCTACTCTTCCACAATCATCTCTCTGAGCTTACTGCTCACCTTCCTACTCTCCACAATCATCTCTGAGCTTACTCTCACCTCCTACTCTTCCACAAGCATCTCTGACCACTGCGCACCTTCCCCCTCTTCACAATCACTCTGAGCTTATGCTCACCTTCCTACTCTCCACATCACTCTGAGCTCATTGCTTCACGCTTCCCACTCTGTCCACAATCATCTCGATCTTACTGCTCACCTTCTCACTCTGCACAATCATCCTCTGAGCTACTGCTCACCTTTCACTCTTCCACAAGCATCTCTGAGCTCACTGCTCACCTGCCTCACTCTTCCACATCATCTCTGCGCTACTGCTCACTTTCCCACTCTTCCACAATCATCCTGACTTACTACTCCCTTGCCACTCTTCCACAATCAATCTATGAGCCACTGCTCGACCTTCCCACTCTCATTTGCAAGCTGTTGCCAATTACGTTTCAATCTCTGAGCTTTACTGCTCACCTTCCCCTCTTTCCACAAGCATCTCTGAGCTTAACTGCCACCTTCCTAACTCTTCCACAATCATTCTGAGCTTACGCTCCCCTTCCACACTCTTCCACAATTATCTCTGAGTTTTACTGCTCACCTTCCCCACTTTCCACAATCATCTCTGACTTACACTCACCTTCGCCCACTCTTTCCCCACAATCACTCTGAAGCTCACTGCTCACCTTTTTCCATACTCTTCCCACAATCATCTCGAGCTTCCTGCTCACCTTCCCCACTCACTCTTTCCATCCCCACTCATCTCTGAGCTTACTGCTCACCCTTCTTCCGCACTCTTCCCAATCATCTCTGACTCACTGCTCACCTTCCCACTCTTTTCCAAATTATCTCTGAGCTTACGGCTCCCTCCACTCTTCCACAATTCCTCTGAGCTACTGCTCACCTTCCCACTCTTCCACAATCATCTCTGAGCTCACTGCTAACCTTCCGACTCTTCCACAATCATCTCTGAGCTTACTGCTCACCTTCCACTCTTCCAGATCATCTCTTAAGCTCTACTCTCACCTTCCCACTCTTCCACATCATCTCTAGCTAATGCTCCCTCCCACCTTCCATAAAACAAGTATCTCTGAGCTTACTACTCACTTCCCACTCTTCCACATCATCGCTGGCTTACTGCTCACCTTCCCACTCTCCACATTATCTCTGAGCTGACTGCTCACCTTCCCACTCTTCCACAATCATCTCTGAAGCTTATACTCACCTTCCCACTCTTCCCAATCTCTCTGATCTTCTGCTCACTCTCCCACTCTTCCACCCAATCATCTGCTTGAGTCACTGGCTCCCCTTCCTACTCTTCCACAATCATCTCTGAGGCTTACTGCTCACCTTCCCACTCTTCCACAATCATCTCTGGACTTACTGGCTCACCTTCGAGACTCTTCCACAATCATCTCTGAGCTTACTGCTCACCTTCCTACTCTTCCACAATCATCCTCTTGAGCTTACTTGCTCACCTTCCTAACTCTTCCACAACATCTCTGAGCTCCTGCTCACCTTCCCCTCTTCCAACAATCCTCCTGAGCTTACTTCTCACCTTCCTACTCTTCCACAATCATCTCTGAGCTCACTGCTCACTTCCCACTCATCCACAATCATCTCTGACTTACTGCTCCCTTCTCAGCTCTTCCACAATCCTCTCTGAGCTTACTACTACTGCTCACCTTCTCCCTCTCCCAATCATCTCTTGAGCTCACTGCTCACCTCTACTCTTTCCAATCCATCTCCTGGCTCACTGCCACCTTCCCCTCATCACAATCAGCTCTGAGCTGACTGCCTCACATTTCCACTCTTCCACAATCATCTCTGAGCTTACTGCTCCCTTCCCACTCTTCCACAATCTCTCTGAGCTTACTACTCACCTTCCCACGCTTCCACCATCATCTCTGAGCTTCCTGCTCACCTTCCCCTTCTCCACATCATCTCTGCTTACTGCTCCCTTCCCACTCTTCCCCATCATCTCGGCTTACTCTCACCTTCCCACCTCCTTCCACAATCATCTCTGAGCTTACTGCTCACCTTCCCACTCGTCCACAATCATGCTCTGAGCTTACGACTCACCTGCCCCACTCTTCCACAATCATACTCTGAGCCTACTGCTCACCTTCCCCCTCCTTCCACAATCATCTCTGATCTTACTGCTCACCTTCCACTCTTCCACAATCATCTCTGAGTCTCACTGCTCACCTTCTACTCTTCCACAATCTCTCTGACTTACTACCACCTTCCCACATCTTCACAATCATCTCTGAGCTTACTGGCTCACCTCCCACGCGTCCACAATCATGCGCTGGCTCACTAGCTCACCTTCCCTACTCTTCCACAATTCATCTCTGAGCTTACTGCTCCCCGTCCCCACTCTTCCACATCATCTCTGAGCTTACTGCTCACCTTCGACTCTTCCACCACAATCAGCTCTGAGCTTAACTGCTCCCTTCCTACTCTTCCACAATCATGCTCTGAAGCTTCCTGCTCCCTTCCTACTCTTTCCACAATCATCTGCGAGCTCACTGCTCACCTTCCACTCTTCCCAATCATCTCTAGCTTACTGCTCACCTTCCTCCCTTCTTCCACAATCTCTCGAGCTCACTGCTCACCTTCCCACTCATCCACAATCAATCTCTGAGTCTTACTGCTCACCTCCACTTCTTCCACACTCATCTCTGCGCTTACTGCTCACCTTCTCACTCTTCCAGCAATCATGCTCTGAGCTCCCTGCTCACCTTCTCCTCTTTCCACAATCATCTCGAGCTCACTGCTCACCTTCCCACTCATCCACAATCACATCTCTGAGCTTACTGCTCACCGCCCACTCTGCCACATACTTTCGATCCCTGTCCGTCATGGCGTACGGGGAAGACGTTCATGTGCTCCTGGCGTCCCTTCCTTCGTCCACAATGTCTACACCTCCTTTCACACTATCATCTCTGAGGCTCTCTACTGCTCTCCTTTCCTACTTCTCTCACTTACTTACATCATCCTCTTTCTTCTTCGTCTGTACGCTTAAATGTAGCCCTTCACACAACTCATTCCACAAATCATCTCTGAGCTTACTGCTCAAAACAAAAACCTTCCTCACTATTCCACATCCTCTCGAGCTTACTGCTCACTTCTCACGCTTCCTCCACCACAATCATCTCTGCAGCTTACTGCTCACTTCCAACTCTTTCCCAATCATCTCTGACTTTACTGCTCCCCTTCCCACTCTTCAAAAAAAAACAATCATCTCTGGCTTACTATTCACCTTCCCACTCTTCCACACCATCTCTGAGCGTACTGCTCACCTTCCCACTCTTCCACCATCATCTCTGAGCTTACTGCTCACCTTCCCTCTTCCTTCCACCTTCCACAAATCAATTCTATCTTACTGCTCCCTTCTCCACTCTTCCACAATCCTCTCTACTCACTGCTCACTTTCCTACTCTTCCACAATCATTCTGAGCTTACTGCTTTCAACCTTCCCACTCTTCCACCATCATCTCTTCTCTTAGCTCACTGCTTCACCTTCCCCCACTCTTCCACAATGGGGTGGTGTTAATCATCTCTGTAGCTTACTACTGCCCCTTCCCACTCTTCCACAATCATCTCTGAGCTTCCGTCTCACCTTCCTACTCTTCCACACTCAATGCTCTGAGCTGACTGGCCACCTCTCCCTCTTCCACAATCATCTCTGAGCTTACTGCCAATCTTCCCACTCTCACAATCATCTCTGAGCTCACTGCTCCACCTTCCCACTCTTCCACAATCATGTCTGCTGAGCTTACTGCTCACCTTCCCACTCTTGCCACAAATCATCTCTATCTCACTGCTCACCTTCCTACTCTTTCACAATCATCTCTGAGCTCATGCTCACCTTCCCACTCTTCCACAGATCATCTCGAGCTAATAATCTCTGAGCTTACAGCTCCCCTCCCGCTTCCACAATCATCTTCTTAGCTCCACTGCTCACCTTCCACTCTTCCACAATTATCACTGCGACTCAATATCTTCTGATCTTAACTGCTCACACTTCCCACTCTTCTCTTTCCACAATCCCCCCCCCCCCCCCCCCCCCCCAAAAATCCTCTTCTGAGGCTTACTACGTCAGACCGCACCTGCCACCTCTTCCACCATAAGCTCTGACTCACTGGCTCACCTTGCCCACCTTCCACAATCATCTCTGAGCTACTGCTCACCATTCCCACTCTCCACATCATCTCTGAGCTTAATGCTCACCTTCCCCTCTTCCACATATCATCTCTGAGCTAATATTCTCTGAGCTTACTGCTCACTTCCCGACTTCTTCCAACACTCATCTCTGAGCTTACTACTCACCTTCAGCCACTCGTCCACAATCATCTCTGAGACGGAGCTAATCATCTCTGAGCTTACTTCGCCTCACCGTCCCAACTATTCCACAATCTCTCTGAGCTTACTGCTCACCTTCCCACTCTTTTCACAATCATCTCTGAGCTAATCATCTCTGCGCTTACTGCTCACCTTCCCACTCTCCACAATCCTCTCTGAGCTATCATCTCGGAGCTTACTGCTAGATGATTGTGGAAGAGTGGGAAGGTGAGCAGTAAACTCAGAGATGATTAGCTCAGAGATGATTGTGGAAGAGTGGGAAGGTGAGCAGTAAGCTCAGAGATGATTAGCTCAGAGATGATTGTGGAAGAGTGGGAAGGTGAGCAGTAAGCTCAGAGATGATTGTGGAAGAGTGGGAAGGTGAGCAGTAAGCTCAGAGATGATTGTATACAGTAAACTTGCAGAACACTTTGGAATAGTAGGAAGCTCCCAGATAACTATGGAGAGTAGGAAGGACAGCTCTAAGACCCAAGGAAAATGTAAAGGGTTCCAAGCACAGGGAAGTTGGTAAAAGAGGAGGAAGATGGACACCAAGCTCAGAAGAAGAGTAGAAATGGGAGCAGAAAGTCCTGTGATTTGGACTTTAAAGAAGAACATTTATGGGCACAAAGGGTTAGAAACAATGAAGACAGCTCCTACTCTGAATGAATAAAATGGTGGGAATTGTGTTGTACTAGTGGGAACATTACTTCACTAATGGGAACTGCACTGCACTAATGTGAACTGCACTACACTAGTGGGAACTGTAATGCACTACTGTGAACTACACTACACTAGTGGGAACTGCATTGTACTAGTGTTAACTGCACTGCACTAGTGGGAACTAGAGATGTAATGTGGTTTGGAATAGAACCCAGTTTCAAATGGAATCTGATGGTTTTGAAGTTCCGATGAAACTTTTGGAACTCTCGGATTTCATGGAACCCGGACTTTTCGAATTTTTCGATTTTTATCGAAAGTAGCCGATTATTGAAAATCGAATCCTCGAAAGTCGATTTCGGTAGAATGCGGAAGCTCAAAAACAGCCCGATCGTGAGGAAAGATAGTTTTAAAATAAGTTTTGGTTCTATTTACGGGATCCCCAGACCATTTCCCAGGTCTGTGTCATTTACAGTAACCGACTATTAAGCTCGGTACACACCTAGCGATTTTTCCTCCTGACCGACCGTTCGATACTTTCGACCGGTCGGCCAGGAGGAAGGACTGTCGGTCGCGGCAAAAGCAGCCGCGTCCGACAGTTACCACGACCGATCGTGCGGTCCATAGAGGACTGCACGATCGGACGAGGTTTTCCACCATGTCCGATCGTCCTTTCGTCCGATTCGGACGAACGGTCGGTCGGACATGGGCACATTCGGATGCGATAATTTAGTAGCCGATCGACCGATCACTGAACTATCGGTCGACGGACCCAAAATATTCATCGTGTGTACCCAGCTTACTATTTGTCCCTCAAAATGGACAGAAACTTTCACATTATTTTCTCCTATAGACTTATGGGTCGTTTTTGATTTTCCAAATTCAAAAATTCGATTCAAATTTCAAACATCTCTAGTGGGAATGACATATCGGAATGAATGCAATTAGTGGACTGTAATGCAGTAGTGTTCACTGTAATGCACTAGTGGGAACTGCACTATTGGGAACTGTAATGCACTAGTGTGGACTGTAATGCACTAGTGGGAACTGCACTATTGGGAACTGTAATGCACTAGTGTGGGCTGTATGCACTAGTGGAACTGCACTATTGGAATGTATGCAATAGTGTGGGCTGTAATGCGCTAGTGGGAACTGCATTGTACTAGTGGGAACTGCACTGCACTAATGAATGTTATTTCACTATGGAGAAATTCTCTGCACTAGTGAACTGCACTGCACTAATGGGAATGTTATTTAACTATGGGGGAATTCACTGCAGTAGTGAGAACTATACTGCACTAGTGAACTGCACTGCACTAATGGGAAATGTTGTGTGGGGGGTCACTATTGGGCAATTCACTTGTCAACCTATGAGAACTTACGGCACTACACTATGACTGCACAACTGCACACTAAATGGGGAATGTTCTTTAACACTGGTGGAATTCACTGCAGTTAGTTCGGGAACTATAGGCCTGTGCACGTAGGGGTTGAACTGCAACTGCACTAATGGTAATAATTTGATTTTCACTATGGAGCAATTCCATGCACTAGTGAGAACAATCTACTATCACTACAATTGATAACTATACGCACTGTGACTGCACTGCACTAATGGGAATGTTATTTCACTATGGAGAAATTCCTGCACTAGTGAGAACTCTACTGCACTAGTGAGAACTATACTGCACTAGTGAACTGCACTGCACTAATGGGAATGTTATTTCACTATGGAGAAATTCACTGCACTAGTGAGAACTATACTGCACTAGTGAACTGCACTGCACTAATGGGAATGTATTTCACTATGGGGAAATTCACTGCACTAGGAGAAATATACATGCATAGTGAACTGCACTGCACTAATGGGAATGTTATTTTACTATGGGGAAATTCACTGCACTAGTGAGAACTATACTGCACTAGTGAGAGTAGGAAGGTGAGCAGTGAGCTCAGAATTATTGTGGAAGATTGGGGAGGTGAACCAGTAGCTCAGAGATAATGTGGAAGAGTAGGGAAGGTGAGCATGCGCTCAGAGATAATTGTGAAGAGTAGGAAGTGAGCAGTAACTCAAGATATTGTGGAAGAGTGGACGGTGCAGTGCGCTCCAGAGATGAGTGTGGAAGAGTAGGAAGGTGAGCCTAAATCTCAGAGATTATTGTGGAAGCAGTGGGAATGAGCAGTAAGCCGAGATAATTGTGGAAGATGGGAAGGTGAGCAGTAACTCCGTGATATTGTGAAGATGTGGGAAGTGAGCAGTAAGTCTCCGTGATAATGTGGCAGAGTGGGGGAAGGTGAGCATAAAGCTCAGATTGATTGGTGGAAGAGTGGGAAGGTGAGCATTGAGCTCAGAAATGATTTGTGGAAGAGTGGGAAGGTTGAGCAGTGAGCTCAGAGAGGATTTTGGCAAGAAGTGGGAGGTGGGCATTAAGCTCAGAGATATTGTGGAAATAGTAGGAAGTGAGCATAATCTCAGAGATGATTGTGGAAGAGTGGAAGTGAGCATTAACTCAAGATGATTGGAAAGATTGGGAAGGTGAGCATGACTCAGAATAATTGTGAAGAGTGGAAGGTTAGGCATAACTCAGAGATTATTGTGAAGAGTAGGAAGGTGATCAGTAAGCTCAGAGATGATGTGGAAGAGTGGGAAGTGAGCAGTAAGCTCAGAGATGATTGGGAAGAGTAGGGAAGGTGACATTAAGCTTCAGATATGATTGGGGGAGTGGAAGGTGAGCAGTGAGCCAGAGATGATTGTGGAACGAGAGTAAGGGTGAGCAGTAAGCCTCAAGAATGATTGTGGAAGAGTGGGAATGTGGCAAAGCTCAGCTGATCATTGTTGGAAGAGTGGGAAGGTGATCAGTAAGCTCAGTGATAATGTGGAAGAGTGGGAAGTTAGCAGTAGCTCATGATAATTGTGGAAGAGTGGGAAGGTGAGCAGTAAGCTCAGATTGATTGTGGAAATGGGAAGGTGAGCATTAAGCGCCGAGATGATGTGGAAGGTTAGGCGGTGAGCAGGTAGCTCAAGATGATGTGGAGAGTGGGAGGTGACAGTAAGCTCAAGATATTGTGAAAGGGGAAGGTGAGCAGTAAGCTCAGTGATAATTGTGGAAGAGTGGGAAGGTGAGCATAAGCCAGGATAATTGTGAAGGTTGGAAGGTGAGCAGTAAGCTCAGAGATAATTGTGGAAAGTGCAATGTGAGTATAATCTCAGATATGATTGTTGAAGAGTGGGAAGGTGACGTAAGCTCAGTGTAATTGTGGAGCGTGGGAAGGTTAAGCAGTAACTCAGATATGATTGTGGAAGTGGCAAGGTGATAGTAAGCTCCGAGATATTGGTGAAGAGGGTAAGTGAGCATAAGCATCAAGATTATTAGCTCATGATAATGTGAAGTGGGAAGGTGAGACATTTAGCTAAAAGAGATTATTGTGTAATAGAGTGGGAAGTTGAGCATTAGCTCCGAGAGTTATTAGCTCAGTGATTAATTGTGGAAGATGAAGGTGCTCAGTGAGCTCAGAGATGATTGTGGAAGAGTGGAAGGTGAGGCACTAACTCAAGATGATTTGTAAGAGTGGGAAGTGGCAGTAAGCTCAGAGATGATTGTGGAAGAGTGGGAAGGTGAGGCATAAGCTCAGATATGATTGTGGAAGAGTGGAAGTGAGTAGTAAGCTCAGAGATGAGTGGTGGAAGAGTGGTAAGTGAGCCGTGAGCGCAGCGATGATTGTGAAGAGTAGGAGTTCAGCAGTGACTCAGCGATATTGGAAGAGTGGGAAGGTGATCATAACCAGAAGATGATGTAGAGTGGTAAGGTGAGCATTGCGCTCATAGATGATTGTGAAGGTGGTAATATGAGCAGTAGTCTCAGAGATTATTGTGGAAGAGTGGGAAGGTGAGCAGGAACTCAGAGATGATTGTGGAGAGAGTAGGAGTGAGCATAACTCAGAGTGATTGGGGAAGAGTGGGAATTGAGTAGTAGCTCCGAGATGATTGGTGAAGAGGGAAGTGAGCCGTGACTCAAGATGATGTGGAAGAGTGGGAAGGTGAGCAGTAAGCTCAGATATGATTGTGGAGAGTAGGAAGTGAGCATGAGCTCAGAGATGATGTGGAAGAGTGGGAAGGACAATAAGGCTCAGAGATGATTGTTGAAGGAGGAGAAGGTGAGCAGTAAAGCTCAGAGATGATTGTGGAAGAGTGGAAGGTTAGTCTTTAAAAGCTCGAGAGATTTGTGGGAAAGTGGGACGGTTAGCAGTACGCTTCATAGAGTGATTGTGGAAGAGGTGGAAAAGTGAGCAGGAAGCTCAGAGATATTTGTGGAAGAGTGAAAGGTGATCAGTAAGCTCAGAGATGATTGTGGATGAGTGGGAAGGTGATGCAGTGAGCTCAGATAGATTGTGGAAGGTAGGAGGTGCCATTAACGCAGAGATTATTGTGGAAGAGTGGGAAGGTGATGCAGTAGCTCAAGATATTGTGGATGATGGGAAGGTGAGCGTGACCTCGAGATAATTTGTGGAAGAGTGATAAGTGAGCAGTGAGCTCAGAATGATTGTGGAAGAGTGAGGAAGGTGACAGTAAGCTCGAATTATTGTGGAAGATTCGAAGGTGTAGCATAAGCTCAGAGATGATTGGGGCATGAGTGGACTGTGAGCAGTGAAGCTCAAGATGATTGTGGAAGATTAGGAAGGTTGAGCAATTAAGCTCAGGATGATTGTGGCGAGGGGGAGGTGAGCAGTGAGCCAGAGATATTGTGGCCGAGTAAGGAAGGTGAGCATAAGCTCAGAGATTGATTGTGGAAGAGTAGAAGTAAGGTGAGCAGTAACTCCTAATGATTGTGGAAGAGTCGAAGGTGAGCTTAAAGCTCAGAGATGATTGTGAGAAGATGGGAAGTGTAGCATTAAGCTCAGAGATGAGTGGGCTGAAGGTAGGAAAGAGAGCAGTGAGCTCAAGATGATTGTGGAAGAGTGGGAAGGTTACAGTAATCTCAGAGATGATTGTGGAAGAGTGGGAAGGTGAGTATTAGCCAGAGATATTTGTGACGAGTAGGAGGTGAGCATGAGCTCAAGATTATTGTGGAGAGTGGAAGTGCGCAGTAGCCTCAGTAGATGATTGTGGAAGAGTGGGAAGGTTAGCATTAAGCTCAGAATGATGTGGAAGAGGGTAAGTGAGTAGTAAGCTCAGAGATGATTGTGGAAGATGGGAAGGTGAGCAGTAGCTCAGAGAATGTTGTGGAAGAGTGGGAAGGTGAGTATAAGGCTCAGAGATGATTGTGGAATAGTGGGAGTGAGCAGTATCTCAGTAATTTGTGGCAAGAGTGAAGGGTGGCAGTCAACTCAGAGATGATGGTGGAAGAGTGGGAAGGTGAGTAGAAGCCGAGATGATTGTGAAGAGTGGGAAGTGATCAGTAGCTCAGAGATGATTGTGGAGAGTGGGACGTATCAGTCAGCTCAAGATGATCTGTGCTGAGTGGGAAGGTGATCATTGAGCTCAGAGATGAATTTTTTTTTGTTTGAAGAGTGAGAAGGTGACAGTAGCTCTAGATGTTGGTGGAATAGTGGGAGAGTGGACATTAGCTTCAGAGATGAGTGTGGAAGATTGCATAGGGCAGCAGTAAGCTCAGAGATATTGTGGATGAGTGAAGGTGAGCAGTGAGCTCAGACTGATTGTGACGAGTAGAAGTGAGCAGTTACCTCAAGATGATTGTGGAAGAGTGGTAAGGTGAGCATGCGCTCAGATAGATGATTGTGGAAGAGTGGAGGTGACAGTACGCTCAGCGATGATTGTGGAAGAGTAGGACGGTGAGCGTAAGCTCAGAGATGCTTGTGGAAAGAGTCTGAAGTGAGCAGTAAGCTCATAGATGATTGTGGAAGATTGGGAAGTGAGCAGTAAGCTCAGAGATGAGGAGTGATGATAGTAGTCAAGATTGATGTGGAAGATAGAGTGAGCATGAGCTCAGAGATGAATTGTGGAGAGTTGGGAAGGTGAGCAGTAAGCCTCATATGCTAATTGTGATAGTGGGAAGGTGAGTAGTAAAGCTCATGAATGATTGTTGGAAGAGTGGAAGGTGAGCAGTAGCTCAGAGTACTTGTGGACGAGTGGGAAGGTGAGCATAGCTCAGAGATGATTGTGGAGGTGGAAGGTGAGTAAGTAAGCTCATGAGATAATTGGTGGAGAGTGGAAGGTGAGCATTAGCTCAGAAGATGATTGTGGAAAGTGGGGAAGGTGAGTATAAGCTAACGAGATGATTCTGGAAGAGTGGGAAGGTGAGCGTAAGCTCGATATTATTGTGGAAGAGTAAAGGTGGCAGTGACTCAGAGATGATGTGGGAAGAGTGGAAGGTGAGCGATAAGCTCAGATATAATTGTGGAGAGTGGAAGTTGAGCAGTAAGCTCAGAGATAATTGTTGAAGAGTGGGTGGAAGGTGAGCAGTGAGCTCAGAGATTATTGTGGAAGAGTGGGAAGTGATGCAGAAGCTCGAGATATATGTGGAGAGAGTGGAAGGTGAGCATAAGCTCAGAGATGAATTGTGGAAGAGTGGAAAGGTGACAGTGTAGCTCAGAGATATGTGGAGAGTGGATAAGGTTATATAAGCTCAGCGATATTGTTGAAGAGTGGGAAGGTGAGCATAAACTCAGATCATAATTGTGGAAAGTGGGAAGGTGAAGCATAAGCTCAGATATGACTTGTGGAGATGAGGAGGTGAGCATAAGCTCAGAGATGGATTGTGGAAGATGAGGAGGTGAGACGTAAGCTCAGAGAATGATTGGTAGGCGAGTGGGAGTTAGGCATGTAGGCTCATAGAGATTGTGGAGCGTGCACGGTTGATGTAGAATCTCAGAGAGATTGTGAAGAGTGGAAGTGAGCAGTAAAGCTCATGATGATTGTGCAAGAGTGGGATGTGAGCAGTGAGCTCAGAGATATTGTGGCAGATGAGAAGTGTAGCATAGCTCAGAGATGATTGTGGAAAGTGAGAAGGTGAGCAGTTAGATCAAGATGATTGTGGAATAGTGGGAAGGTGAGCACTGAGCTCAGAGAGATTGTTGGAGACGAGGAAGGTGACAGTAAGCTCGAGATGGTTTGGAAGAGTGTGAAGGTGCAGCATTGAGCTCCAGATGATTGTGGGAAGAGTAGAAGGTGAGCATAGCTGCAGAGATATGTGGAAATTAGAAGGTGATGCAGTAGCTCGATATGATGTGGGAAAGTGGGAAGGTGAAAGCATTAAGCGCAGAGAATGATTGTGGAAGCAGTGGGAAGTGTGAGCAGTAAGCTCAGAGATGATTGGTGGAAGATTGGAAGGTGACAGTAGTAGCTCAGAGATGATTGTGGAAATAGTGGGAAGGTGAGCAGACGCTCAGATGATATTGTGGAAGAGGGGAAGGGAGCATAAGCTCAGAGATGATTTTGAGAGGTGGGAAGGTGAGTAGAACTCCGAGCATTGTGGAAGAGTGGGAAGGTAGCATTAATCTCAGAGATGAATGGTGGGACAGTGGGAAGGTGATCATACGCAGAGATGATTGTGGAGAGTGGAAGGGAGGTGAGCTACGGCTCAGAGATAATTGCTGAAGATTGGGAATTGAGAGTAAGCTCAGATATGACTTGTGTGAAGTAAGTGGGAGCTCAAGGTTTGGTAAGTAGTGACAGACTAGAGATATTGTGGAAGAGTGGGAAGTGTAAGCATAAGCTCAGAGATGATTCGGGAAGAGTGGAAGGTGAGCATGTAAGCTCAGCGAATGATTGTGGAAGAGAGGAAGTGAAGTGAGATAGCTCAGAGATGATTGTGGAAGGTGGGAAGGTAGCAGAAGCCTCAGAGTAATGCTGGACGAGTGGAGGTAGCATAAGCTCATAGATATGATTTGTGGAAGAAGATGGGAGGTTGAGCAGTGAGCTCAGAGATGATTGTGAAGCGATGGGAAGGTGAGCAGTAAGCTCAGAGATGAGTTGGGAAGAGTGGGAAAGGAAGCATCGTCTCATGAGATATGTGTGGAAGAGTGGGAAGGTATGAGCGTAAGCTCAGAGATGATTGTTGGCAGAGTTGGGAGGGTGAGCCTGAGCTCAGTAGATTAATTGTGGAAGAGTGGGAAGTAGCAGTAAGCTCAAAGATCTTGTTGAAGAGTGGGAGAGAGACAGTGAAGCTCAGAGATAGAGTGGAAGAGTGGCGGAAGTGAGCTAAGCTCAAGAGTATTGGAGAGTGGGAAAGGTTGCAGTAGCTCATAAATGTGTGGAAGAGTGGGAGGGAGCAGGTAAGCTCAGAATCATTGTGGAAAGAGTGGAAGGTGACAGTTAGCTCAGAGATGATTGTGGAAGAGTGGGAAGTGAGCATGTAAGTCAGAGTGATTGGTGGAGAGTGGAAGTGACAGTGAAGCTCAGAGATTTTGATGTGGAAGCGTGAGCAGAAGCTAGAGCATGAGGTAAGTAAAAGTAGCTGCCAAGCATGATTGTGGAAGAGTGGGAAGGTGAGCATAAGCAGATGATTGTGGAAGAGTAGGAAGGTGAGTGTAACTCACTTAAGGGGAGGTGACTAAACTCAAGATGATTGTGGAAGAGTGGGGAAGGTGAGCAGTAGCTCAGATGATGACGAATATGAGTGAGCATAGCTAGATGATGGGAAGATGGCAGCAGTAAGGCTCAAGAAGGGGGAGTGAGCTGACAGACGATAATTGTGGAAGATTGGAAGGTGAGCATTGAGCTCAGAGATACTTGTTGGGAAGAGTGGAAGTGAGCAAGTAAGCTCATGGATGATTGTTGGAAGAGTGGGGAGGTGAGCAGTAAGCTCAGAGATAATTGTGGAAAGATGGTGAAGTAGCAGTAAGTCTCAGAGATGATTGTGGAAGAGTAGGAAGGTAGCAGTGAGCTCACGATATTGTGGAAGACCTGGGAAGGTTGAGCGTAAGTCTCAGATATTGTGGTAAGAGTGGGAATGGTGAGTGTAAAACTCAGTAGATATGGGAAGAGTGGGAAGGTGAGAGTAAGCTCAGAGGTGATTGTGGAAGATATGAAGGTGAGCATTAACTCAGAGATGACTGTGGAGAGGTGGGAAGGTACAGTAAACTCAGAGATATATTGGAAGAGTGGGAGGTAGCAGTAACTCAGAATATTGTGGAAGAGTGGAGGGAGTAAGCTAGGAAAGCATATTGAAGTGTGACGTAGAGTAACTCAGAGTAATTGTGGAAGAGTGGGAAGGTGACGTCTAATGCTCAGGCTATTGTGGAGAGTGGAAGCAGTGGTCAGAGATATTGGGATGTAGTTGAGCAGTAAGCTCAGGAGATGTTGGAAGAGTGAGGAGATGTGAGCATGAAGCTCATGAGAGATGATGTGGAAGAGTGGGAAGGAGGCATTAAACTCATAGATATTGTGGAAGATGGGAAGGATGCAGTAAGCTCAGAGTGATTGTGGAAGAGTATGAAGGTTAGCAGTAAACTCATGAGATACTTGGGTGAAGATTGGACAGAGTGAGCAGTAAGCTCAAGTGTAATTGTGGAGAGTAAGGGAAGGTGAGCAGTAAAGCTCAGGAGTCTGATTGTGGAAGATTGGAGAGGTGAGCATATCTCAGAGCATAATTGGTGGAAGATTGGAAGGAGCACTAAGCCTCAGATGATGTGAAGAGTTGGAGGTAGGTGAGCATGGCTCAGAGATATTGGTGGAAAGTGTGGGAAGGTGACAAAGCTCAAGATGATTTTGGACAGTAGGGGATGGGGAGCATTGAGCTCAAGATGATGTGGAAGTTGGAGTGACAGTGAGCTCAGAATGATTGTGGAAAGTGGGAAGGGAGCAGTGAGCTCAGAGATGAATTGTTGGAAGAGTGGGAGCGTGAGCAGTAAAGCTCAGAATAATTGTTTAAGAGTGGGAAGTGAGCATGTAAGCTCAAGTCTATTTTGTGGAATAGTGGAAGTGATCAGTGAGCTCAGAGATAATTGTGGAAGATGGGAGGTGAGCAGTAGCTCAGAGAGGATTGTGGAGAGTGGGAAGGTGAGCAGTGAGCTCAAGATCATTGTGGAATGAGTTGGAAGGGGGTGAGCAGTGAGCTCAGAGATGATTGTGGGAGAGTGGGAAGGTGCAGTGAGCTCAGGATGATTGTGTAAGAGTGAGAAGTGAGCATAGCTCAGAGATGATTGTGAAGAGTGGGAGGTGAGTCAGTGAGCTCAGATGATATTGTGGAGAGAGTTGAGAAGGTGAGCAGTGAAGCTCAGAGATAAATTGTGGAGAGAGTGGAAGTTGCAGTGAGCTCAGAGATGATTGTGGAACGAGTGAAGGAGTAGTAAGCTAAGAAATTGTGAGAGTGGGAAGGAGCAGTAGAGTATTGAGTGGTGAGCATGCAGAGAATGATTGTGGAAGAGTAGGAATGGAGCATGACTCAAGCTGAGTGTGGAGGTGGGAAGGTAGACATTGAGCTCCGAGATATTGTAGAAGAGTGGGAAGGTGAGCAGTAAGCTCAGAGATGATTGTGGAAGAGTAGGCAGGTAGTCAGAGTGAGCTCAGAGATGATTGTGGAGAGTGGGAAGGTGAGCCAAGTAAGCTCAGAGATGATTGTGGGAGAGTGGGAAGTGAGCATAGCTCAGAGCTATGTGTTGAAGAGTGTGAGAGTGACAGTAGCTCAAGATATTGTGGAAGAGTGGAAGGTAGCTAGAGCTCAGAGATGATTGTGAAGAGTAGGAGGTGAGCAGTGAGCTCAGAGATGATGTGGAAGAGTGGAAGGTGACATTAACTCGAGAATGATGTGGAAGAGTGGAAGGTGAGTCATGAGTCTCAAGAGATATTGTGGAAGAGTGGGAAGGTGAGCAGTAGCTCAGAGATGATTACTCAGAGTATTGTGGAGAGTGGGAATGTGACCGTAAGCTCAGTAGATGATAAGCTCAGAGATGATTGTGGAAGATTGAGTGAGTATTAAGCTCAGAGCGATTTGTGGAGGAGTGGAAGGTGAGTCATAAGCTCAGAGATGATTTGGAAGTGAGGGGAAGGTGAGCGTCGTAAGCTCAGAGATGATTAGTCGCGATGATTGTTTAAGAGTGGCAAGGTGAGTCGTAGCTCAAGATGATGTGTGAAGAGTGGGAAGGTAGCAAGTAAGCCAGAATTATTAGACTCAAGGATGATTGTGAAGAGTGGGAAGGTGACAAGTAAGCTCAGATCGATGATTGTGGAAGAGTGGGAAGGTTAGCTAGTAAGCTCAAGAAGATTGTGGAGATGGAATGGTTAGCAGTGAGCTCGAATGATATGTGGGAAGAGTGGGAAGGTGGAGCCTAAGCTCAGAGATGATTGTGGGAAGAGTGGGAAGGTGAGCAGTAAGCTCAAGATGATTTGGAAGAGTGGGAAGGTGAGTTAGTAGCTCGAGATTAATTTTGAAGAGTGGGTAAGGTGAGCAAGTAGCTCAGAGATGATGTGGAAGAGTAGGAAGTACAGTGAGCTCAGATGATTGTGGAAGAGTAGGAAGGTGAGCTGTGACTCAGAATGATTGTGGAAGGTAGAGTGACGTGACTTCAGAGATGATTGTGAAGAGTGTGAGTGAGCAGTTGACGCCCTAGATGATTGTAGAAGGTGGAAGGTGAGCAAGTAAGCTCAGAGATGATTGTTGAAGTAGTAGGAAGGGGAGCAGTTGCTCCAGAGATGATTGTGCAAGAGTGGGAAGGTGAGCAGGGTAAGCTTCAGAGATGATTGTGGAAGAGTGGAAGGTGAGCAGTGAGCTCCAAGATGATTGTGGAAGAGTGGGAAGTGAGCAGTAGCTCAGAGATGATTGTGAAGAGTGGGAAGGGAGCGTAATGCTCAGAGATGATTTGGAAAGAGTAGGAAAGTAGCAGTGAGCTCAGAGATAGATTGTGGAAGAGGTGGGGAGGTGACGCAGTGAGCTCATAGATATGTGGAAGAGTGGGAAGGTGGCAGTAAGCTCATATGATTGCCAGATGATAGGACTGACGAGTAGCATGATCATTAGTAGAGATGATGGTGACGAGTGGCAAGCTCATACGAGTATAGCTCAAGAGATGATTGTGGAAGAGTGGGAAGGTGAGATTAAGCTCAGAGTGCTTGTGGAAGAGTGGGGAAGTGACAGTTAAGCATCAGAGATGATTGCTGAGATATGTAGTGGGAAGTGAGCAGTAACTCAGAGATGATTGGATGATGTAAGAGCTGTGAAGTGTGAGACAGTATGGCTCAGGATGAGTGTGGAAGAGTGAGTGAGCAGTTAAGCTCCGAGATGTTGTGGAAGAGTGGGAAGGTGAGCAGTGAGCTCAGAGATAATTGTGGAAGTAGTGGTGAGTTGAGCATGAAGCTCATAGATGAGTACAGAGTATGGGTGAAGAGTGGGAAGGTGAGCAGTAGCTCGAATGATTAGCTCAGAGATGATGTGGTGGAAGAGTGGCGTAAGGTCGATGATATTAAGCTCACATGATATTTGGAGAAGTGGGAAGGTGAGTAGTAGCTCAGAGATGATTGTGGAAGAGGGGAAGGTGAGCAGTAAGCTCAGAGATGATTAGCTCGGAATGAGTGGAGAGGTTGTACAAAGTCAGAGGTAGAAACCAGAGCATTGATGGTGATGAGAGAGATGATTGTGAAGGTGGAGGTCAGTAAGCTCAAGATTATTAGTCTCAGAGATGATTGTGAAAGTGGTAAGGTGAGCAGATAAGCTCAGAGATGATTCTGGAACGAGTGGGAAGGTGCGGCGTAGCTCCAGAATGATTAGCTCATAGATGATTGTGAAGATGGGAAGGTAGCAGTGGAGCTTCAGTAGATAATTGTTGAAGAGTGGGAAGTGAGAGGCAAGCTCATAGAGATGTTGTAGAAGATTGGGAACGTGAGCATAGCCAAGATGCTTGTGGAAGAGTGGGAAGGTGAGCATTATCTCAGATGATGATTGTGGAAGAGTGGGAAGGGTGAGCAGTGAGCTCAAGATCATTGTGGAATGTGGAAGGTGAGCAGTACGCTCATAGAATGATTAGCTCACGAGAATGATTGTGGAAGAGTGGGAAGGTGCAGCAGTAGCTCAGAGATGATTAGCTTCCAGATATGTGCGAGTGGAGGTGTTGTAGCCAGAATGATGTGGAGGTGGAAGTAGTAAGCTCAAGAATGATTGTGGAAGAGTGGGAAGGTGAGCAGTAATCTCGATGATGATAATTGGCAAGCGAGATTGGGAAGGTGAGCAGGAATAGTAGATTAGAGCTCAGAGATGATTTGTGGCAGAGTGGGAAGGTGAGTAGCTTAAGCTCATATTATGCAGTGATTGTTGGAAGAGTGGAAGGTGCAGTAAGCTCAGAGATTATCAAGGATAGAGTGGGAAAAGGTGGGAAGGTAGATGATTAAGCTCGAGATGATAGGTGAAGAGTGGAAGGTGAGCATTAGAGAATGTCTCAGAGATGATTGTGCGAGAGTGGGGAATGTGAGCAGTGAACTCAGAGATTTGTGGAAGAGTGGAAGTGAGCAGTAACCTCGAGATATTGTGGAAGAGTGGGAGATGTGAGCCTTACTCAGAGATAATGTGTGAAGAGTGGGATAGAACCAGATCATGGGGAAGAAAGACAGTAGCTCATAGATGATTGTGACAGAGTGGGAAGGTGAGCAAGCTCAAGATGATTAGTTCAGAGATGATTGTGGAAGAGTGGGAGGTTGAGCTAAGGCTCAGAGATGGATTAGGTCAGAGATGATGTGGAAGAGTGGGAGAGGTGAAGCAGTGAGCTCAGAATTGATTGTGGAAGATGGTAAGGTGAGTAGTATCTCAGAGATTGATTGTTGAAGAGTGGGAAGGGAGCAATATCTCAGAGAATGAGTTGTGGAGAGTATGGAAGTGAGAGCAGTGAGCTCCGGATACTTGTGGGAAAGTGGAAGGTGAGGCAGTAACAGCTCAGTAGATGAGTGTGGAAGAGTAAGAGGGTAGCCGTGAGCTCAGATTGATTGTGGGAAGAGTAAGAATGGTGAGCAGTTGAGCTCCAGGAGATGATGTGAAGGTGGGAGGTGATCATGACTCCGAGGATGATTGTAGAAGAGTGGAAGGTGAGCAGTAAGCTCAGAATGATTGTGAAGAGTAGGAAGTACATTGACTCAGAGGATGATTGTGGAAGAGTGGAAGGTGAGCAGTAATCTCAGAGATGATTGTGGAAGAGTGAAGGTGAGCGATCATTGATAAGATGGGAAGTAGCGTGCTAGAGATGATTGTGAAGAGTGGGAAGGTGAGCAGTAAAAGCTCATAGATGAATGTGGAGTAGTGGGAAATGGTTGAGCATAAGACTCAAGATGTATGTGGAAGAGTTGGAAGTGACATGAATCAGAATGAGTAGAGATGGGAAGTGTCGAGAGGAAGAGTGGGAAGGTGAGCAGTGAGCTCAGAGATAATTGTGGAAGTAGTGGTGAAGTGAGCAGACGCCTCAAGATGCTTAGGCTCCGAGATGATTGTGGACGAGTGGAAGGTAGCAGAACTCAGAGATGATTAGCCAGAGATGATTGTGGAAGAGTGGGACAGGTGACAGTAAGCTCAGAGAGGATTGGTGGAATATGGGAATGTGAGCAGTAGCTCAGAGATTGATTAGCTCAAGATTATTTGTGAAGAGTGGCCAAGGGTAGTAGTAAGCTCATGATATATTGTGGAACGTTTGGGAAAGTGAGCAGTAAGCTCAAGATTATTAGCTCATGATTATTGTGGAAGAGTGGGAGGTTGAGCAGTAAGCTCAGAGATTAATTGTGGAGAGTGGGAGGTGAGCAGTAAGCTCAGAGATGATTGGTGGAGAAGTGGGATGGTCGAGCAGTGAGCTCAGAGATGATTGTGGAAGAGTGGCAAGGTGAGTAGTAGCTCAGAGATGATTGTGAAGAATGGGAGGTAGCTTAAGCTCAAGATATTATTCTTCAGTGATAATTGTGGTAGAGTGGGAGGGTAGCAGTGGACTCATAGATGATTGTGGAAAGTGGGAAGGTGAGCAGTAAGCCAGTAGATTATATCTCATAATGATTGTGGACGAGTGGGAAGGTGAGCCTGAGGCTCAGAGATGATTTGTGAAATGAGTAGGAAGGTGAGCGAGTTAAGTCAGATATTATTGTGGAAGAGTGGGAAGGTGAGCATAAGCCTCAGAGATGATTGTGGAAGATGGGAGGTGAGCAAGTGAGCTCAGAGATGAATTGTGAGAGTGGGAGATGAGTCAGAGTCCAAGATTGATTGTGGAAGATGTGGAAGGTGAGCATAAGCTCAGAGATGATTGTGGAAGGAGTAGGAAGTTGAGCAGTACGCTCAATATTGATTTGTGGAGAGTGGGAAGGTGAGTAGTACTCAGAATTATTTGGGAAGAGTGGAGGTGACGATGAGCTCAGAGATGATTGTGGAAGAGTGGGAAGGTGAGCAGGTAAGCTCAGTAATGATTGTGGAAGAGTAGGAAGGTGAGCATGATCTCATCGAGATGATTGTGGAAGAATTGGGAAAGGTGGCATAAGCTCAGAGATGATGTGGAAGGTGGGAGGTGAGCAGTAAGCTCATAGAGTGATTGTGGAAGAGTGGGAAGGTGACAGTAAGAAGTCAAGATGATTGTGGAATAAGTTGGGAAGGTGAGTAGTACGCTCAGCTGATATGTGAGAGAGGGGACAGTGTGAGGCAGTAAGCTCAGAGCATGATTGTGGAAGATGGGAAGGTGAGCAGTAAGCTCAAGATGATTGTGGAGAGAGGAGAAGGGAGCAGTAAGCTCATGAGTGATTGTGGAGGTGAGAAGGTGAGCAGTAAGCTCAGAATGATTGTGGATGAGTGGGAAGGTGGGGCAAGTAAGCTTCAGAGATGATTGTGGATGATGGGAAGGTGAGCTCTGGCCAGAGATGATTGTGGAGAAGTCAGAATGTGTAGCAGTAAGCTCAGAGAGATTGTGGAAGATGGGAAGTGAGTCAATGTAAGCATCAGAGATTATTGGATGAGATGGGAGGTGAGCAGTGAGGCGCAAAAGTGATTGTGGTAAGATGTGAGAAGGTGACGAGTGAGCTCAGAGGATGATATTGTGGAAGAGTGGAGAGGTAGGCATAACTCAGATGATTGATGGGAAGAGTGAGAAAGTGAGCAGTAAGCTCGATCTGATATTTGGGATGAGTGTGAAGGTGAGCAGTGAGCTCGAGATGATTTGTGGTCAGTCGAAGGTGAGCAGTAAGCTCAGAAGATGCATTGTGGAGACGTGGGAAGGTGAGCAGGTGAGCCAGAATGATGTGGAATGAGGGTTGAGAACGCCGAATGAGGGGAGGAAGGTTACAGTAAGCTCAGAGATGATTGTGGAAGATTAAAGTTGAGCAGTTAAGCTTCAGTAGATGATTGTGGAAAGTGGGAAGGGGAGCAGTAAGCTCAGAGCATTGTGAGATCAGTGATAGCATGTTGGAAGAGTAGGAAGGTGAGGCCGTGAGCCAGAGATGATTGTGGAAGAGTGGGGGTAATAGTGTATTTGGAGATGCCGGAGGTATATACCGCTCAGAGATATTGGAGATGGAAGTGAAGTGAG
The DNA here is from genome assembly GCA_019447015.1 of Hymenochirus boettgeri. Classification (NCBI taxonomy): domain Eukaryota; kingdom Metazoa; phylum Chordata; class Amphibia; order Anura; family Pipidae; genus Hymenochirus; species Hymenochirus boettgeri. Next base: position 105,426 of record JAACNH010000293.1, on the reverse strand, counting down.
CTAGAGTGTGGGAGAGTGAAGTAGCAGACCAAGATGATTGTGGAAGAGTGGATTGTGAGCATATCCTCAGAGATGATTGTGGCAAGTCGTGGAAGTGTGAGGATAACTCAGAGAATGATTGTGGAAGAGTGGGAAGGAGACAGTAAGCTCAAGATGATTGTGGAATGAGTGGGAGGTGAGTAGTAAGCTCAGAGAATGATTGTGGGACGAGTGGGAAGGTGGCGTAACTCAGAGTTATTGTGGAAGATTGGACGGTAGTCAAGTCTCTGAGATGATGTGGAGAGTGGGAAGGTGGAGCCATCAGTACTCAGAGATGATTGTGGAAGAGTGGGAAAGGAGGTGAGGCATAAAGCTCAGAGAAATGATTGTGGACGAGTGGGAAAGTGATCATCAGCATCAGAGAATGACTTGTGGATGATGGAAAGGTGAGCAGTGAAGCTCAGAGATGCTTGTGGAAGAGTTGAGAAGGGATCATGAGCTCAGATATGATGTGTGGATGAGTGAAGGTGACAGTAGCTCAAGATGATTGTGGAAGAGTTGATGAAGGTTAGCAGTAGCTCAGATGATGTGGATGATGTGAAGGTGAGCAGTAGAGCTCAGAGATGATTGTGAGAGATAGAGAAGTGTGAGCAAGTAAGCTCAAGATGATTGTGGAGAAGTGGGAAGGTTAGCGCTGAGCTCAGAGGATGATTGTGGAAAGGTAGGAAAGGTGAGCAGTAGCTTCAGAAGATGATTTGTGGAATGAGTGGAATGTGAGCAAGTAAGCTCAGAGATATTGTGGAGAGTAGGAGGTGAGCATAAGCTTCAGAGTATTGTGGAAGAGTGGATAGGTAGCCAGTAAGCTCAGAGATGCTTGTGGAAGAGTAGAGACATGAGAAGATTTGTGAGGTGGGAAGGCAGTAAGCTCAAGATGATTGTGGAAGAGTGGGAATGTGAGCTAGTAAGCTCAGAGATGAATGTGGAAGAGTAGAAGTGAGCAGTGAAGCTCAGATGATGAATTGTGGAAGATAGTGGGAAGGTGAGCATAAGCTCAGAGATTATTGTGAAGAGGGGAAGGTGAGTAGTAGCTCAAGATAATTGGGAGAGTGGGAAGTGTGAGCATAATGCTCAGAGAAGATTGTGGACAGATGAAGGTGAGAGTACAGATAATCTGAGAGTGAGGACAGTAGCTCAGAGATGATTGTGGAAGAGGAAGTGAGCAGTAGACTAGAGCTATTGAAGAGTGGAAGGCTGCTCAGAGATAATTGTGGACGAGTGGGAAGGAGCATGTAACTCAGTAGATGAATTGTGGAGAGTGGAGAGGCGGGTGAGATTACGCTCAGAGATGAATTTGGAAGAGTGGAAGGTGATCAGTAAGCTGCAGAGATGAGTTGTAAGAGTGAAGTTGAGCATAGCCAGAGATTGTGAAGAGTGAAGGCATGAGCTCAGAGATGATTGGTGAAGAGTGTGAAGGTGAGAGTAGTAAGCTCAGAGATGATTGTTGAAGAGTGGGACAGTGAGCAGTAAGACTCAGGTATTTGTGGAAGAGTGGGAAGGTGAGCATGGTAAGCTCAGAGTATGATTGTGGAGAGTGGAAGGTGAGCAGTAACTCAGAGATGATTGTGGAAAGTTGGGAGGTGAGTCAGTAAGGTCGAGATGATTGTTGAGAGTGGAGAAGGTGAGCAGTGAGGCTCAGAGATATTGTTGAAGAGGGAAGGTGCGTATAAGCTCAGAGATGATTGTGTAAGAGTGGGAGTGAGCATATAACTCATGAGTATGATTGTGGAAGAGTGGTAAGTGTGACAGAGAGCTCAATATTGATTGTGGAAGAGTGGCGAGTGAACAGTAAGCTTCAGAATAGATTGTGGAAAGTGAGAAGTGAGCAGTAAGCTCAGGATAGATTTGGAAGAGTGGGAAGGGAGCATGAGCTCATGAGAATGATTGTGGCAGAGTGATATGGTGAGTAATCTCGAGATGATTGTGGAAGAGTGGAACGGTGAGCAGTGCTCAGAGTTGATTGTGGAAGAGTAGGAAGGTGAGCATAAGCTCAAGTATGATTGTGGAAGAGTGAGGAAGGTGAGCAGTAAGCTCAGAGATGATGTGTGAAGAAGTGAGAGGTAGAGCATAACCCGAGATGATTGGTGGAAGAGGTGGGAGGTGAGCCATCATAGCTCAAGATGATTGTGAAGATTAGGAAGTAGCAGTGAGCAGAGGATTGGACATGGGAATGAGCATAGCTCAGAGTGATTGTGGAAGAGTGGGAAGTGAGCATGAGTCTCAAGATGATTGTGGAGAGAGGGAAGGTGAGTCATAAGCTCAGAGGATGGATTGTGAAAGAGTATGGGAGTGTGACATAAGCTCAAGATTTGTGGAAGCAGTGGGAAGGTGACAGGGTAACCTCAAGATATTGTGGAAGAGTGGGAATGTGAGCTTAACTCAGATAATTGATGGAAGGTAGAAGTTGAGAGTAAGCTCAAGATGATGATTGTGTGAAGATTGGGAAGGTGAGATAGTACCTAAGAGATGATTGGTGGAAGAGTGGATGAGGTGAGCATAAGCTCAGGAATTATTCTGGAAGAGTGTGAAGGTGACGTAGCTCAGATGATTGTGGACGTGACTCAGTAGCAAGTGATTGTGGAAGAGTGGGAAGTTTACTTAGTCAGATAAATGCTTGGAGTGGACTCGAGCGTGATGACATTTGTGAAGAGTGGAAGGTGAGCAGTAAGCCTCATGAATGATTGTGGAAGAGTGGGGAAGGTGAGCATAAGATCTACGATAGATTGTGCGAGAGGGAAGGGACAGTATAGCTCGAGATGATTGTGGAAGAGTGGGGTTAGTGTGGAGCGTATCAGAGATATGTGAAGAGTGGGGGAGGTGAGCATGTAAGCTCAGAGATATTGTGGAAGGTGGGTAGAGGGAGCAGTATCAAGATTGTGAGGGATGTCATAGCCAGAGATGATTTTGATGGCAGAGAGTAAGAGATATTTGAAGAGTGGAAGGTTCAGTACGAGCTCCAGAATGATTGTGGAAGAGTGGTAAGGTGAGCAAGTAAGCTCGAGATAATTGTTGAAGAGTGGGAAGGTGAGTAGTAGCTCAGCTAGATTGTGGAAAGTGGGAAGGTGCAGATCATGGCAAGAGATGATTGTGGAATATGTGGAAGTGAGTGACCAGGATGATGTTCAATAGGATCAGAGTCAGATATTGTGGAGGGAAGAGCTAGCTGAGAAGTGAGGTGGTAGGTGAGTAGTAGCTCGATGATGATTGTGGAAAGTGGGAGGTGAGCAACCTCCAGAGATAATGTGGATGTGGAAGGTGAGCATTATGTCATATGATGTGAGCAGTATGAATTAGCATAGCCTAGATGATTGTGAAGAGTGAGGTGCAGTCATGTAATGTGGAGAGTGGAGTGACATGTGACTCATGATATATGTGGAAGAGTGGGAAGGTGAGCACTAGAGCTCAAAGATGATTGTGGAAGATGGAAGGTGAGTAGCATAAAGCTCATGATAGATTTGGGTAAGAGTGGAGGGTGATGCAGTGCTCAGAGAATATTGTGGAAGATTGTGGAAGGTTGAGCGTAAGCTCAGAGATGATTGTGGACGAGTGAGGAAGGATAGCAAGTGAGCTCTAGATGATTGTGGAGAGTGGGTAAGGTGAGAGCGAGCTCAGAGATGATTGTGGAATAGTGTGTAAGGTTGAGTAAAACCGAGATGATTGTTGAAGATAGGGAAGGTGAGCAGTGAAGCTCATAGGTATGTTAAGTAGGTGATCAAAGCTGGCCAGATGGATATGTGGAAGATGTGAAGCGTGACAGTGAAACTGAGAATGGTTGGGTGGTAGACGTATGTTGTGAGAGTGGAGGTGTAGCAGTAAACTCATAAGATAATTGTGGAAGAGTGGACAGGTGAGCAGTAAGCTCACGAGATGATTTGGAAGAGTGGAGGTGAGCAGTAAGCGCTCAGAGATATTGTGGGAGACGTGGGAAGTGAGCAGTAAGCTCAGAGGATAATTTGTGGAAGAGTGGGGAGGATGAGCATAGCTCAGAGATAATTGTGGAAGAGTGGGAAGTGAGCAGTGAGCTCAGAGATAATTGTGGCAATTAGTGAAGGTGACAGTGTCCGGGATATTTGAGAGGGGCAGTAGCGTTCAGATATATGGTGGAAGAGTGGGAATGGTAGAGCATTAACCATATATGAATTGTGGAAGAGTGTGAAAGGTGAGCATGTAGCTCATAGGTGATTGTGGAAGAGTGAGGAAGTGAGGCATAAGCTCAGCATGATTGATGTGGAAGAGTGTGAAGTGAGCATAAGCTCAGAGATAATGTGAAGAGTGGCAGGCAGCAAGGGATATTGGAGTAGGGGGAGGTGAGATGATTCGAGATATGTGGAAGAGTAGGAAGGTGAGCAGCTAATGCCTCAGAGATGATTGAAGAGTGGGAGGGGAGCAGTAATACTCACAGATGATGAAGTGGGATGTGACAGAAGTGGATAGTGGAAGTACTGGGAGGATATGAGCCAGAGATATTGGTGGAAGAGTGGGAAGGTGAGCAGTAGGCTCAGAGATTGATTGGAAGAGTGGAAGGTGAGCAGTAGACTCAGAGATATTGTGGAAGAGTGGGAAGGTGAGCAGTAACGCTTCATGTGATGAATTGTGGACGAGTGGTGAATGGAGCATTGAAGCTTTAAAGAAGATATTGTGAAGAGTGGGAGGTGAGCAGTGAGCCAGAAGATAATTGTGGAAGAGTAGGGAGGGTTAGCAAGTGACTCAATAGATGTTGTGGAAGAGTGTGAAGGTGAGAGTAACTCAGAGATAATTGTGGAAGAGTGGGAAGGTGGTAGCTCAAGATGTGTAAAATTGATCGGAGTAGGTGATTGTGGAAGATGTGAAGGTGAGAATGAGCTCAGAGATGATGTGGAAAGTGGAAGGTGAGCAGTAGAGCGGTTCAGACTGATAATGTGAAGATGGGAAGGTGAGTAGTAAGCTCAGAGATATTGGGAAGAGTGGGAGGTGAGCAGTTAGCTGCATAGATAATTGTAGGAAGAGTGGGAAGGTGAAGCACTGAGCTCAGAGATGATTGTGAGAAGGTCGGAGGTGCCGCATGTGAGCTCAGAGATGATTGTGGAAGAGTGGGAAGGTGGAGTGAAGCCAGTATTAGAAGTCGATGGAGGATAGCTCATGATTGGGAAGACGGCGGAGGGAGCATGTGACTCAGAGATGATTGTGGAAGAGTGGGGAAGGTGGTCAGTACTCAGTAGATTTGTGGAAGAGTGGGAATAGCTGTACTCAGAGCTGATGGACGGCTGTCAAGTGATAGTAGTGAATATGTGGAAAGTTGGGAAGGGTGAGCAGTAAGCTCAGATGATTGTGGAAGAGTGGGAAGAGGAACAGGATGAGTGGAAAGAGGAGTAATTGATGCTCGGATATTGTGATGGGAAGTGAGCAGTAACTCAGAGATGATTGTGTGAAGAGTGAAGGTGAGTCAGTAAGCTCAGAGATAATTGGGAAGAGTGGAAGGTGAGCAGTAAAGGTGAGCTCAGAGATGATTGTGGAGAGTGGGAAGGTGAGCATACTGAGAGATTCTCAGAGATGATTGTGGAATGAGTGAGAAGGTGACGTGTGAGCTCAGAGATGATTGTGGAAGTTGGAAGGTGAGCAGTGAGCTCAAATATTGTAATAGTGAGTATAGCTCTGATGATAGCCAGATGATGTTGAAGTGGCAGGTAGTAGAGCCAGAGATATTGTGTAAGATTGGAAGGTGAGCAGTAACTCAGAGATATTGTCAGTAGAATTGTGAAGAGTGGCAAGGTGAGCGTACTGAGATGATTGTGGAAGATGGAAGGGTGCATGAGCCAGAGATATGTGGAAGAGTGGTGAATGGAGTCAGTGACTCAAGATAGATTGTGGAATAGTGGGAAGGTGAGCATAGCTAGAAGATGATTGTGGAAGAGTTGGAAGGTGAGATGAGCTCAGAGATGATGTGGAAGAGGGGGAAGGTGGGCATAGCTCCAGATGATTGTGAAGATGGAGAAGGTGATCAGTAGCTCAGAGAATGATTGTGGAAGAGTAGGAAGGGAGCAGTACTAAAGCATTGAAGACGTAGCAGTACTTGAGATTGTGGAAGAGTTGGAAGGTGAGTGCCGAGTGATAGAAGGGGGCTCAGATATCAGATTATGATTTTGAAGAGTAGGAAGGTGAGCATGAGCTCAAGCTTTATTGTGTAAGAGTGGGAAGGTGAGCATTAAGCTCAGATGTAGTTGTGAAGAGGGGAAGGGATGCAGTGAGCTCAGAGAGATTGTGGAAGATGGGAAGGTGAGCATAGCTCAAGATATAAGATGATTGTTGAGAAGAGTGGAAAGGTGAGGCAGTAAGCTCAGAGATTATTGAAGGTATTAGGTGCGTGCTCAGAGATGATTGTGGAAAGTGGAAGGTTGAGTCAGTAGAGCTCAGATGAATTGTGGAAGAGTGGCAGTGATGCATACAAGATTCTCAAGAGATTGTGGAAAGATGGGAAGTGAGCAGTAAAGCTCAGAGATGATTACTCAGAGATGATTGTTGAAGAGTGGAAGGTGAGTAGTAAGCCCAGAGATGATTGTGGAGTGGGGAGGTTACCAGTAAGCTCAGATATGTATATGTGAAGTTGGAAGGTGAAGTCAATTAAGATTCTCGAGATGATTGTGGAAGAGGGAAGGTGAGCAGTAAGCTCAGAGATTGAATTGTGGAAGAGTGGGAAGGGTTAGCACTGAGCTCAAGAATGATTGTGGAAGAGGTGTGAAGGTGAGCATTGAAGCTCAAGATGATTGTGGAGAGTTGGAAGGTGAGATTGAGCTCAGAGATAATTGTGGAAGAGTGGGAGGTTGAGCAGTAAGCTGCAGAATTATGTAGTTGATGTAGCATAGCTAGAATGATTGTGAAGAGTGGAATGTGAGCAGTGAGCTCAAGATGTTTCAGAGTTGTGGAGAGTAAGGTGAGATAGCTCAGATTTCGTGTAGGTGAGGTGCAGTATATTAGTCAGAGATGTGTGGAAGGTGCAGTGAGCACAGGAGTGGAAGAGCAGTAAGCTCAGAGATGATTTAGAGAGGAGGAGCTTGCAGGATGATTGTGGAAGATTGTGGCAAAGGTGAGTAGTACGCTCAAGATGATTGTGGAAGAGTGGGAAGGAGCAGTGTCCAGTTATAGCTCAGAGATGATGTGAAGTGGAAGGTGAGCTAGCGAGATGATATGAGGCGTGAGGCAGTAAGCTCAGATGCTAGAGATGATTGTGGAAGAGTGGGAAGGTGAGGCATTATCTCATGAGATAATTGTTGGAACGATATGGGGAGTTGAGCATGGTAGCTTCAGGATATGATTGTGCATGAGGGGAAGGTGACATTGAGCTCAAGATAATTGTGGAGAATGGGAAAGGTGAGCATTAAGCTGCAAGATTGCTAGAAGTGATTGTGAAGAGTGGGAAGGTGACAGTACCAGAGTGAAGCTCAGAGATGATTGTGGAAGAGTGGGAAGGTGAGGTAAGCCATAGATTGAAAGTAGGTGACAACCTCAGAGATGATTGGACGATGTGGGAAGGTGAGCAGTAAGCTCAGATTACTTAGCTCAGAAGAAAAAATGATTGTGGAAGAGTGGGAAGGTGAGCTAGTAAGCTTCAGAGATGAATTGTGGAGAGTAGGACAGTGGCTTGAGCTAGGTTGGAATTGAGGCTATTAGCCAAGATTTATGGAGTACCTGAGTGAGAAGATGTGGGAAGGGGGGGGGGAGCAGTAACTCATGAGATGATAATTAGAATCATGGGAGATGATGTGTGTCAGAGATGATGGTGGTGAGAGGTGAGCAGTACGCTCAAGATGATTAGCGCAGAGATGATTGTGGAATAGTGGGAAGGTGAGTAGGAAGCTCTAGAGATGTTAATAGTGGGAAGGTGGTAAGTCAGATGATGAGAGTGGGCAGTAAGCGCACATTCAGTAGATGATTGTAGAGAGGCTTCAGCGATGATTTTGGAAGAGTGGAAGGTGAGCCAGCTTCAGAATAGCTCAGGATGATGTGGAAGAGTGGGAAGGGTGAGCAGGTAAGCTCAAGATGATTAGGGAAGAGTGAAGGTGTTAGCAGTAGCTCGAGAGATAACTCGATTGATTGGAAGAGTGGGAAGGTGAGACAGTAAGCTCGAGATAGTAGTGGAAGAGTTGTGAATGGTGAAGCAGTAAGCCCAGAGATGATTGTGAAGAGTGGGAAGGTGAGCATGAGCTCAGAGATAGCAAGATGTTGTGAAGATGGGAAGGTGAGCATTAACTCAGAGATGATGTGGTCAGAGTTTGTGGAGTTGGAGGTGAGATAGCTCAGAGATATATTGGGTGGAGAGGTGGGAAGGTGAGATTAGTACTCAGAAGATGATACTTTGAGAATGGAATTGTGTAGTAGATGAGGATAGGTGACACGTATAAGCGTAGCATAGAGTCATTATAGAGTTTGTGAAGAGTGGAAGGTGACGCAGTATGCTCAGAGATATGTGGAAGAGTGGAAGGTGAACATAGCTCAGAGATGATGGTGAAGAGTGAGGAAGGTGAGCAGTAGCCAAGAACTCAGAGATGATTGTGGAAGATGGGATGAGAGTAAGCTCCGAGCTATTGTGAAGATTGGGAAGGTGACAGTAACGCATAGACGATGATTGGAGTAGTGCTGACAAGATGATTTTGTGAAGAGTGGGAAGGTGCACAGTAGCTCAGCAGGATGGGATTCATTGAGCGTAAGCTAGAAGATGTTTGGAAAGTGTGAGCAAGGTATCAGAGCAGTTAGCCTCAAGTGATTGTGGAAGAGTGGAAGGTGATCAGTGAGCGCAAGATATTGTTGGAAAGTGGCAAGTGAGCAGTAGAGCCTCAAGAGATGATGTGGAAGAGTGGGAAGGTGAGCATGTAGCTCAGAATACTTGTGGAAGAGTGGGAAGGTGAATCAGTATAGCTCAGAGCATAATTGTGGAAGAGTGGTCATAGGTCAGTAGCAGATGACTTAGCTCCATAGTATTTGATGGGAATTGATGCTGAGATGTTGAGAGGAGTGTGAAGAGTTGAGTAGAGCAGTAAGTCAGAGATGAATTGTGAAGCAGTGGGAAGGTGAGCAGTAAGCTATGAGATGATTAAGTGCCAGAATGATTGTGGAAGAGTGGGCAGGGTGAGTTGTCAGCTCAGAGATGATGTGGAAGTGGGAGGTGAGTCATTTAGCTCACGAATTGTTATTCAGAGTGATTTGGAAGAGTGGGAAGGTTAGCAGTACAGCTCAGATATTGATGGAAGAGTAGGGAAGGTGAGCATGAAGCTCAGAGATGATTTGGAGAGTGGAAGGAGCAGTGAAGCTTCAAATAGATGATTGTGGAAGATAGGAAGGTCGCAGCATGGCTCAAATGACTGGGAAAAGTGGAAGGTGAGTAGTGACTTCAGGGATAGACTTGTGAAGAGTGGTGAAGTGAGCAGTGCTCAGAGATTATGTGAAGAGTAGGAAGGTGAGCATAAGCTCATAGATGATTTGGTGGATGAGAGTGAGCTAGATATGTGGAAGAGTGAGTGAGCATGAGCTCAAGATGATTGTGGAAGAGTGGACGGTGAGCATAAGCTCCATGAGATTTGTAGAAGTGGGAAGGTGGAGCATTAAGCTCAAGATGATTGTGAAGAGTGAGGAATGGTGAGTCATTGAGCTCACGATATGATTGTGGAAGAGTGGGAAGGTGCAGAGCCAGAGTGATTTGGAAGGGGGGCATGCCACGAGAGATGTAGTGGGGGAGAGTAGCTAGAGATGATGTGGAAGCATATGTAGCATACTAGAAGATGATTGTGGAAGTAGTATGGGTATAGAGTGTGAGTGAGGTCATTAACCAGAGATGATGTGGAGTGGGAGGATGGAGCGATAGTGAGTGGAAGGTGAGCAGTAGCTATGTACTCAGAGATAATTGTGGAAGCGTGGGAAGGTGAGGCAGTTACTCAGAGAATGATTAGCTCAGAGATGATTGTGGAAGTGGAGTGGGAACAGGTGATTTTGGGCAGTCGATGAGCAGTAAAGCTCGAGATATATGGGGGGTGGAAGAGTGGGAAGGTGAGCAGTAAGCTCAATGATGTGAATTGTAAGGGACTAAGCTAGAGATGATTGTCGGAATGATGTGGAGTTCAAGGTGAGTAGTAAGCTCATAGATGATGTGGAAGAGTGTGGAGGGTGAGCAGTAAAGCTAGAGATTATTAGCTCGAGTGATTGTGGAAGAGTGGGAGGTGAGCATGAACCTCATGAGATGAATTAGGAGAGTGTGGAAGTTGAGCAGTAAGGCTCATAGAATGATTGGTAGAGAGATTGGGAATGTGAGCATTGAGCTCAGAGATAATTAGTGGGAGAGGGGAATGTGAGCAGTAACTCAAGATGATGATGTGAAAGTGGGAAGGTGAGTAGAGTACGCTCAGAGATAATGTGGAGAGTGGTGCATGTGTCGGCATGTAGAGCTCAGAGATTATTAGCTGTCAGAGATATTTAAGAGTGGAAGGTTAGCGAGATCAAGCATGAGTCAGAGATGATTTGGAAGAGTAGGAGGTTGAGCAAGTAAGCTCAGAGATATTAGCTCGAATATCATGGGAAGAGTTGAAGCGTGCTCTAGTAATGGATTTGTGGGAAGAGTGGGAAGGTGGCATTAGCTCCATAGATGATTGTGAAAGTGGAAGGTGTGAGCATAAGCTCAGAGATGATTACTGAAGATGGAAATAGGTATATGCCAGAGATGATTGTGAGATGATGATATGGACTCAGAGTAATGTGGAATGGGGAGGTGCTATCATAAAGCTCAGAGATGATTGTTGGAAGAGTGGGAAGGTGACAGTACTAGATAATGAGTGAATAGCAGCTCAGAGATGATTGTGGAAGAGTGGGAGGTGAGCAGTAAGCTCATGAGAGATTGTGGAAGAGTGGAAGGTGAGCATGAAGCTCAAGATGATGTGTGAAGAGTAGGAAGGTGGCAGTGCTTAGAGATAATTGGAAGAGTGGGAAGGTGACATTAGTCTCAGAGATGATTGTAGAAGAGTGGGGAAGGTTGAGCATGACTCAGAGATAATTGTGAAGCAGTGGAAGGTGAGCAGTAAGCTCATCAGATATTAGCTCAGAGATGATTGTGGAAAGAGTGGGAAGGTGAGCATACGCTCAGAGATGATAGCTCAGAATGATTGTGGAAGAGGGGGAAGGTGAGAAAGCTCAGAGTGATTGATGGAAGAGTGGGAAGGTGAGCAGTACTCAGAGATGATGTTGGACAGAGTGGGAAGGTGAGCAGTAAGCTCATGAGATTGATTATACTCAGAGATGATTGTGGAAGTGGCAAGGTGTATAGTAAGCTCAGAGATGATTGTGGAAGAGGGGAAGGTGAGCAGTAAGCTCAGAGATTTTAAGCTCGGCCTAGATATTGTGGAGAAGTGGGAAGGTGAGCAGTAAGCTCAGAGATGATTGTGGAAGGTGGGAAGGTGAGCATAAGCCGAGTGACTTAGCTCAGAGATGATTTTGGAAGAGTGGAAGGTGAGCAGGAGCTCAAAATAATTGTGGAAGAGTGGGAGGTGTGCAGTAAGCTCAGAGATTATTGTACAAGATGGGAAGGTGAGGAGAGTGAGCTCAGAGATAATTGTGGAAGAGTGGGAAGAGGTGAGCCGTAGCTCAGAGATGATTACTCAGATATGATTGTGGAAGAGTGGAAGGTGAGCAGTAAGCTCAGAATGATTATTCAAGATGATGTGGAAGAGTGGAAAGGGGAGCAAAGCTCAGATGATTATCTCATGAGATGATTGTGGAAGAGTGGAAGGTGATGTAAGCTCAGAGATGATGTGGAAAGTGGGAAGGTGAGCATAAGCTCAAGAGTGATTGTGAGATGGGAAGGTGATCAGTAGCTCAGAGATGATTGCTCGAGAATGATTGTGAAGAGTGGGAAGGTGAGTAGTAAGCTCAGAGATTTGTGGAAGAGTGGGGAAGGTGACATTAAGCTCAGAGATAATTGTGGAAAGTGGGAAGGTGAGCAGTAAGCTCAAGATTGATTGTGGAAGAGTGGGAAGTGAGCGTAGACTCAGAGTAAGATTTGTGGAAAGTGGGATGTAGCAGAAAGCTCAGAGATGATTGTGGAGCGAGTGGTAGATGGAGCAGTAAGCTCAGAGATGATTGTGGAAGAGTGGGAAGGTGATCATAGCTCAGGATGATTGTAGAGATGGAAGGTGAGCAGTAAGTTTTCAGAGATGATTGTTAAAGTGGGAAGAGTGAGCATAAGCTCAGAGATGATTGTAGAAGAGTGGAGAGAGTGAGCAGTAGCTCAGATGATATTGTGGAAGAGTGGGAAGGTGAGCATAAGCTCAGAGATGATTAGCTCAGAGAATGATTGTGGAAGAGTGGGAAGGTGGCCAGTAAGCTCAGAGATGATTAGCTCAGAGATGATTGTGACAAGAGTGGAAGGTGAGCATAACCAAGATGATTGTGGAAGAGTGGGAAGGTGGCATAAGCTCAGAGATGATTAGCTCAAGATGTTGAAGAGTGGGAAGGTGAGCAGTAAGCTCAGAGATGATTAGCTCAGAGATGAGTGTGGACGAGTTGGAAGTGAAGGAGCTCAGAGATAATTGGTGGAAGAGTTGGGAAGGTGAACAGTAAGCTCAGAGTATGTGGAAGAGTGGGAAGGTGACATTGAGCCTCAGAGATATTGTGAAGAGTGGGAAGGTGAGCAGTGAGCTCAGAGATAATTGTGGAAGAGTGGGAAGGTGAGCAGTAAGCTCCGAGCATATTGTGGAAGAGTGGGAAGGTGAGCAGTAAGCTCAGAGATGATATTGTGGAAGAGTGGGAAGGGAGCAGTAAGCTCAGAGATGATTAGCTATCAGTGATTGTGGAAGAGTGGAAGGTGAGCAGTAAGCTCAGATGATTGTGAAGAGTGGGAAGGTTAAGTATGAGCTCAGAGAGAGTGTGAAGAGTGGGAAGGTGAGCATAAGCTCAGAGTGATTGTGGAAGAGTTGGAACGGTGAGCAGTAGCTCAGAGATAATTGTGGAGAGTAGGAAGTTGAGCAGTGCCTCATAGATTATTGTGGAAGAGTGGAAGGTGAGCAGAGCTCAGAATGATTGTGAAGAGTGGAAGGTGAGCAGTGAGCTCAGAGAGGTAATTGTGGAAGATGGGATGTGAGGTAGCATGACTCAGATGATTGTAGAAGAGTGGGAAGGTGAGCAGTAAGCTCAGAGATGATTGTGGAAGAGTAGGAAGGTGAGCAGTGAGCTCAGAGATGATTGTGGAAGAGTGGAAGGTGAGCATTAAGCTCAGAGATGATTGTGGAAGAGTGGGAAGGTGAGCAGTAAGCTCAGAGATTGATTGCTGGAAGAGTGGGAAGGTGAGCAGTAAGCTCAGAGATGATTGTGGAAGAGTGGGAAGGTGAGCAGTAGCTCAGAGATGATTGTGGAAGATTAGAGGAAGCATGACTCAAGATGATTGTGTGGAAGATGGGAAAGGTGACATTAAGCTCAGAGATGATTGTGAGATATAGTGGGAATGGTGAGCAGTGAGCTCAAGATAATTGTGGAAGAGTGGGAGGGTGATCAGTAAGCTCAGAGATTATTGCTCGAGCGTGATTGTGGAAGAAGTGGAAGGTGAGCATAAGCTCCAGAGATGATTAGCTCAGTATGATTTGTGGAAGAATGGGAATAGTGAGCAGTAAGCTCAGAGATGATTAGTGCGAATAGTGGGAATGTGATCAGTAAGCTCATAGATGATTGAGCTCAGGATGATTGTGGAAGAGTGGCAAGTGAGTAGTAAGCTCAGAGATGATTGTGAAGAGTGGGAAGGTGAGCATAAGCTCAGATGATTGATTAGCTCCAGAGAATGACATGCTGGAGAGAGAAGTGAGGAGGTAGCATGCCATAGATGATTGTGGAAGAGTGGGAAGGTGAGTAGTAAGCTCAGAGATGATTGTGGAAGAGTGGGAAGGTGAGCGATTAAGCTCAGATAGATTGTGGAAGAGTGGGAAGGTGACAGATAGCTCAGAGATGATTGTGGAAGAGTGGAAGGTGAGCTATAATGCTCAGAGATAATTGTGGAACAGAGTGGGAAGGTTGACAGTAAGCTCAGAGATGATTGTGGAAGAGTAGTAAGGTTGAGCAGTAAGCTCAGAGATATTGTGGAAGAGTGTGAGAAGGTGAGCTCTAGATGATGTGGAAGAGTATGGAATGTGAGAGAGTGGCTCAGAGATTAGTTTGAAGAGTGGGAAGGTGAGCAGTGAGCTCGAGATGATTGTGGAAGAGTGGTAAGGTGAGCAGTAAGCTCAAGATGATTGTGGAGGAGGAAGGTGGCAGTGAGCTCAGAGATGATTGTGGAAGAATGGGAAGGTGAGCAGTAAAGCTCAGAGATTGATTGTGGAGAGTGGGAAGGTGACATGTAAGCTCAAGATGATTGTGGAGAGGTGGGAAGGTGAGCAGTAAGCTCAGTAGATGATTGTGGAAGAGTGGGAATGATAAGCAGTACTCGTCATAAGATAGATGATTGTGGAAGAGTAGGTAAGGTATCAGTGAGCTCAGAGATGATTGTGGAAGAGTGGTAAGGTGATCAGTAAGCTCAAGAGATGATTGTGGAAGAGTGGGAAGGTGAGCAGTAGCTCAAGATATATTGAGGAAGAGTGGGCAAGGTGAACAGTAAGCTCAGAGGTCTTACTGAATGATAAGCTCGAGTATACTAGAGATGATGTGAAGAGTGTGAGTAGCAGAGTGATTAAAGGAATGTAAGCTCAAGATGATTAGCTCAGATGATGTGTGGAAGAGTTGAAGTGAGTGAGTGAGCTCAGAGATATGTGAAGAGTGGGAAGGTGAGCAGTAAGCTCAGAGATGATTGTTGAAAGAGTGGAAGGTGAGCAAAGCTCAGATGATAGCTCAGAGATGATTGTGGAAGAGTGGAAGGTGAGTAGTCAGAGATCTCAGAGATGATTGTGGAAAGAGTGGGAAGGTGAGCAGTAATACTCGAGATATTAGTCAGAATGATTGTTAAGAAGTGGGAAGGGGAGCATTAGCTCAGAGATGATTGTGGAAGATGGGAAGGTGAGCAGTAAGCTGCAATGATGTAGCTCATAGATGATTGGTGGAAGAGTGGAAGGTGAGCAGTAAGCTCAGAGCTAAATCATGTGGAATGAGTGGGACGGTGAGCATAAGCTCAGAGATGATTGTGGAGAGTGGAAGGTGATAATAGCTCAGAGATAATGTGGGAAGAGTGGGAAGGTGAGCAGTAAGCTCAGAGATGATTACTCAGATATGTGAAGAGTGGAAGGTGAGCAGTAAGCTCAGAGTCAGAGATGATTGTGGAGAGTGGGAAGGTGAGCAGTAAGCTCAGAGTGATTTCTCAGAGATGATTGTGAAGAGTGGGAAGGTGGAGTGAAGCCAGAGATGATTGTGAAGAGTGGGAAGGTGGAGCAGTAAGCGCAGAGATGATTGTGGAAGAGTGGGAAGGTGGATCAGTAAGCTCAGAGATGATTAGCTCAGAGATATGTGAAGTGGGAAGGTGAGCGTAAGCTCAGAGATGATTGTGGAAGAGTGGGAAGGTGAGCATAGCTCAGAGATTATTGGTGGAAGAGTGGAAGGTGAGCAGTAGCTCAAGTGATTGCTGACAAGAGTGGGAAGGTGAGCAGAAGCTCAGAGATAATTTGTGGAAGAGTGGGAAGGTGAGCAGTAAGCTCAGAGATGATTGTGGAAAGTGTAAGGTGAGCAGTAAGCTCAAGATGATTGTGGAAGAGTGGAAGGTGAGCATTACTCTCAAGATGATTGTAGAGAGTGGAGAGGTGAGCATAGTTCTCAGAGATATTGTGGAAAGTGGGAAGGGTGAGCAGTAACTCAGAGATGATTTGTAGAAGAGTGGGAGGTGAGCAGTGAGCTCAAGATAATATGTGTGAAGAGTTGGGAAGGTGACATTAACTCATGAATGATTAGCTCTCAGAGATGATTGGTGGAAGATGGTGGGAAGGTGATGCAGATAAGCGCAAGATTGAATGATGAGTAGCTCAGAGATGATTGTGGAAATGTGGGAAGCTAGCAGTAAGCTCAGAGTATGATTGGTACGGACAGAATAGTGGGAAGGTGAGCAGTAAGCTCAGAGATGATTGGGGGAAGAGTAGAGGTGAGCACGTGAAGCTCCAGAGATGAGATGTGTGGAAGATGGGAAGGTTAGCATTGAGCTCAGAGAGATTTGGAAGAGTGGGAAGGTGAGGCAGTGAGTGCAAGATGAATTGTGGAAGAATGTGGAAGGTGAGGCAGTAGCTCAGAGATGATTAGCTCACGAGAGAGTGGAAATAGTGGGAAGGTGAGATAAGCTCAAGATGATTGGGAGAGTGGGAAGGTGAGCAGTAAGCTCAGGCATATTAGCTCCAGATGTTGTGGAAGAGATTAGTGATAGGTGAAAAGCCATAGATGATTTGTAATAGGTGTGAAGTGTAGCATAAGCTCAGAATGATGTGTGGAAGATGGGAAGTGATCAGTAATCTGCAGAATGTTAGCTCATAGATGATTGTGACGAGTGGGAAGGTGTAGCAGTGAGCTCAGAGATGATTGTGGAAGATGGGAAGGGAGTCATAAGCTCAGTAATGATTGTGAAGAGTGTGGAAGTGACAGATTTAGCTCAGAGATAATTTGGAAAAGTGGGAAGGTGAGCAGAAGCTCAGATGATTTAGATATGTGACGAGTTGGTAAGTGAGCGTGAACTCCAGATATTGTGGAAGAGTGGGACGGTGAGCAGTAAGCTCAGAGATGATTTAATGGAGGTAGCATAGCCAGTTGGGAAGTGTAAGTGAGCATACTCAGAGATGAATTTGTGGAAGAGTGGATGTGAGGCAGTCGCTCATGAGATGTTGTATGGATAGAGTGCGGAAGAGTGGCAAGGTGAGCATTAAGCTCAAGATGATTAGCTCAGAATGATTTGTGGAAGAGTGGGAAGGTGAGCAGTAAGCTCAGAGATGATTAGCTCATAGATGATTTGTGAAGAGTGGAAGGTGAGCAGTGCTCAGAGATAATGTGATGAATAGCTCAGATGATGTGGAAGGTGGAAGGGAGCTAAGCTCAAGATATTGCTCAGACCTGATTGTGAAGCGTGGGAAGGTGATTGCAGTAAGCTCAGAATGATTGTAAAGTTGAAGTAGAGTATAGCTCAGAGATGATTGTGGAAGGTGGGAAGGTGAGCAGTAAGCTCAGATATGATTGTGGAAAGAGTGGGAAGTGCAACAAGCTCAGAGAATGAGTGATGGAAGCAGTCGGTAATTTGGAGTAACTCAGAGATGATTGTGGAAGAGTGGGAAGGTAGCAGTAAGCTCGAGCATGATTTTAGAAGGTGTTGGGAGGTGAGCATGAGCTGAGATATTGTGGAAGAGTGGTAAGGTGAGCAGTAAGCTCGAGATGATTGTGGAAGAGTGTAATGTTGGAGCAGTAAGCTCAGAATGATTGTGGAAGAGTGTGAAGGTGAGAGTAAGCTCAGAGATGATTGTAGAAGAGTGGGAAGGTGAGAAGTGAGCTCAGAGATAATTGTGGGAAATAGTGGAAGGGAGCAGTAAGCTCATAATGATTGAAAGATGGTAAGTGAGTCAGTAGCTCATAGAATTGTGGAAGAGTGGAAGGTGACAGTAAGCTCAGAGATGATTGTAAGAAGAGTGGGAAGGTGAGCAGTGAGCTCAAGATAATTGTGGAATATTGGGAATGGTTGAGCAGTGAGCTCAGAGATATTGGGAAGAGTGGAAAGTGAGCTAAGCTCAAGATGATTACTCAAGAGATTGTAAGAAACATTAAGCTCAGAGATGATTAACTCAGAGATGATTGTGAGAGTGGGAAGGTGAAGCAGTAACTCTCAGATGAATGATGGTGGAGAGGTGGGTACAGGTCGGAATACTTACTGTAAGCCTCAGAGATGATGGTGGAAGCGGGAAGTGAGCATAAGCTCAACTGATTAGCTCAGAGATATTGTGTGAAAGTGGAGGTGACAGTAAGCTCAGAGATGATGTGGAAGAGTGGAAGGTGAGCAGTAAGCTCAGAATGAATGGTGAAGATGGGAAGGTGAGTATAAACTCATGATATGCTCAGAGATATTGTGAAAGTGGAAGGTGAGCAGTAACTCAGAGATGATTAGCTCAGAGATATTTGAAGAGTGGAAGGAGCAGTAAGCTCAGAGATTATTAGCTCAGGAGATGATGTGAAGAGTGGGAGGTGAGCATATCAGAGATGATTGTGGAAAGTGGGAGGTGAGCAGTAAGCTCAAGATGATGTATACAGTAAACTTGCAGAACACTTTGGATAGTAGGAAGCTCCCATAACTATGGAGAGTAGGAAGGCACCTTAAGACCCAAGAAAATGTAAAGTTCCAAGCCCAGGAGTTGGTAAAAGGGAGAAGATGGGACACCAAGTAAAGAAGTAGAAATGGGAGCAGAAAGTCCTGTATTTGGACTTTAAAGAAACATTATGGGCAAAGGTTAGAAACAATGAGACAGCTCCTACTCTGAATGAATAAAATGGTGGAATTGTGTTTACTAGTGGGAACATTCTTCCTAATGGGAACTGCACTGCACTATGTGAACTGCACTCCTAGTGGGAACTGTAATCACTACTGTAACACACTGACACTATGTGGAACTGCATTGTATAGTGTTAACTGCACTGCAACTAGTGGGAACAGATATGTATGGGTTTGGAATAGAACCCAGTTCAAATGGAATCGATGGTTTTGAAGTTCCGTGAAATTTGGACTCTCTCGGATTCATGGACCGGACTTTTCGAATTTTCGATTTTTATCGAAGTAGCCGATTATTGAAATCGATCCTCGAAAGTCGATTTTGAGAATGCAGCTCAAAAACAGCCCATCGGAGGAAAGATAGTTTAAATATTTGGTCTATTTACGGACCCCAACCATTTCCCAGGTCTGTGTCATTTACAGTAACCGACTATACCGGTACACACCTAGCGATTTTTCCTCCTGACCGACCGTTCGATACTTTCACCGTCGGCCAGGAGGAAGGACTGTCGTCGCGGCAAAGCACCGCCGTCCGACAGTTACCACGACCGATCGTGTCGGTCCATAGAGGACTGCACGATCGGACGAGGTTTTCCACCATGTCCGCGTCGTCCTTTTCGTCCATTCGACGAACGGTCGGTCGGACATGGGCACATCGGATGCGATAATTTTAGTCCGATCGACCGATACACTGAACTATCGGTCGATCGGACCAAAATATCTCATCGTGTGTACCCAGCTTTACTATTTGTCCCTCAAAATGGACAGAAACTTTCACATTATTTTCTCCTATAGACTTCTATGGGTCCGTTTTTGAATTTTCCAAATTCAAAATTCGAATTCAAATTTCAAACATCTCTAGTGGGAACTGCACTATCGGGAACTGTAATGCACTAGTGTGGACTGTAATGCAGTAGTGTTCACTGTAATGCACTAGTGGGAACTGCACTATTGGGAACTGTAATGCACTAGTGTGGACTGTAATGCACTAGTGGGAACTGCACATTGGAACTTATGCCTAGTGTGGGCTGTAATGCACTAGTGGGAACTGCACTATTGGGAACTGTAATGCAATAGTGTGGGCTGTAATGCGCTAGTGGGAACTGCATTGTACTAGTGGGAACTGCACTGCACTAATGAATGTTATTTCACTATGGAGAAATTCTCTGGCACTAGTGAGAACTATACTGCACTAGTGAAGCTGCACTTCGCCTAAGGGAATGTTATTCACTATGGGGAAATTCATGCACTAGTGAGAACTATACGCAACTAGTGAACTGCACTGCCTAATGGGAATGTTATTTCACTATGGAGAAATCACTGCACTTATGAAACTATCTGCACTAGTGAACTGCACTGCACTAATGGGAATGATATTCACTATGGAGAAATTCACTGCACTATTGAGAACTATACTGCACTAGTGAACTGCACTGCACTAATGGGAATGTTATTTCACTATGGGGAAATTCACGCACTAGTGAGAACTATACTGCACTAGTGAACTGCACTGCACTAATGGGAATGTTATTTAACTATGGGGAATTCACTGCAGTAGTGAGAATTATACTGCACTAGTGAACTGCACTGCACTAATGGGAATGTTATTTCACTATGGAGAAATTCCTGCACTAGTGAGAACTCTACTGCACTAGTGAGAACTATACTGCACTAAGTGCACTGCACTGCACTAATGGAATGTTATTTCACTATGGGAATTCACTTGCACTATGAGAACTATACTGCACTAGTGACTGCACTGAACTATGGGAATGTTATTCACTATGGGGAAATTCACTGCACTAGTGAGAATATACTGCCCTAGTGACTCACTGCAATGGGAATTTTATTACTATGTGGAATTCACTGCACTATTGCGAACTATACTGCCTAGTGAACTGCACTGCACTATGGGATGTTATTTCACTATGGGAAATTCACTGCCACTAGTGAGAACTCGATCTGCCCTAGTGAACTGCACGCACTAATGGAATGTTATTTTCACTATGGTGAAATTCACTGACTGCACTAGCTAATGGAAGATTTAGTAAATCATATGTGGACTACT
>JAACNH010000293.1:24873-84860 GCA_019447015.1 Hymenochirus boettgeri | reverse complement strand
GCACTAGTGAACTGCACTGCACTAATGGGAATGTTATTTCACTATGGGGAAATTCACTGCACTAGTGAGAACTATACTGCACTAGTGAACTGCACTGCACTAATGAATGTTATTTTCACTATGGGAAATTCACTGCACTAGTGAGAACTATACTGCACTAGTGAACTGCACTGCACTAATGGGAATGTTATTTCACTATGGAGAAATTCACCGCACTAGTGAGAACTATACTGCACTAGTGAACTGCACTGATTGTGCTAGGGGGAAAGTTTTAATGTGATCCTTATGGGAGATACTGTAGGTCCATTTATTTTAAATGCGTGTGTTTTGAAAAATGACCTAAACATTTTTTCCCCTAGCATGGGAAGACTTGATTGGGGCTGTTAGAGGTGAAGGGTGAATGAAGCAGAGAATGGACACGAAGGAAGGGAAGGGACAGGAATCGAGAAGAATCAATAGAAATGATGAGAACACCAGGAAAAAAAAGACGGTGGGTTACAGGAGAACCGAGAACGGTTAATGTAAAAATACTGTAAAATATTCAATTATTTCTGTGGAGGACGTCTCATTAAATTCCAGGGAAACGTCACTAAAGATCAATCAATTTAAAGATCAAAACAGAATGTCGCCCTTGACGTTGAGCGATAAGGAACTCACCAGTTTCACACTTAACGGGGAATAAAATGCACCTAATGTCCCTGCGTCCCTCCGCGTCGACGGCTGTTAACCGCCAGTTCATTCATTTTCTCCCTTCAGCTGCGGAAGATTTTCACACCAGAAAATCTCATTTTCAAGTCCCTGAAACAGCGAAGAAGAAAAAAAAAAGGAAAGAGAATGGAAAGTGCCGGATAAAGGAGAAGGTTTGGAACTTGATGAGTTCCAGTAAATGTGTCTGTGATACAATAACGTCTGGAACTTGGCTTAATATCCTCCGACGTGACACAACTGGAAGATTTCTAGAGCTAAACAGAACCAATAGTCTGGGATGTCTCGCACTTTGTAAAACCATCACAGTTTTCCCTCAATTATCGTGTTGCCTTTAAAGAAATGAATGGGTAGATCCCTGGGTACTCTGCTTACACATACTGCAGGTGAATATTTAAAGGAGAGATAAACCTACATTTTTTAACCCTAAATGTGAAAGTTTTTTTTCTCAAACCCCCCGTGCGGTGTAAGTAGAAGTGGATTCTGTAACTCAGTTGGATTCCATGTTACTGCCACTAAATAGAGTCTTCAAACCGTCTATTGGTCACCCCTCTGATCCCACTGTCTCTACTGTATTCATAGAGATGTCTCAAGACCAATATGGTGTTATTCTTCGATTTATACTCCAGCCGGCATGAATGGCAGAAAAAAACGCAGACAGCAGAGTGAAAAAGTGAAATTCAAACCTAAAATGACATCCACTTCAAAACAGGAACATTAGCCCTCAAACCTACCAGGAACAAGACTATATGTAAAGATACTTTTACTGACTTTTCCTCCATTCTCTTCCATAATGTGCCTTTGGATTAGTCCTAAGAAAGACGGAATGAGTGAGGTTACCAGTTCAAATTCCAAATCCAATGAAATTTTCATTCTGCCACTGGTTTTATGGAATGTATCGGAATTCCACAGAACCAAAACTGTGCTTTGAACCCAACTGAATTGGATTTTCGGCACCGAGATTCGATAACTTCGTATAGACTGCAGCTAGAAGCGTGACCCTGGAATGTGCCCTGTTTAATAAACGCCACTTGTATGGAGATTTTCTACTCCTCAGCCTGATCAAACTATGTTTGGGTATAAAATACTTACGTAGCATAGAAAGAAGGAAAATTTAACTGAAATCCAAGAAACTCATCCAAATATCATAAAAATCTCATTGCCTAATTAGCTTCAATTATATCAACGTTTCCACTGCAACCCCCCCCCCCCCCCAGAAAGACAAATGTGCAAAGTTTGAATGATGTAAAATCTGTCGTCCATCACTAATGTTTCTAACCATGTAGGGAAATACTAATTCATTGTCCTAAATATGATAGGGAACAAATAAAGAAAAGAAATGGGACTCATCCAATGTTATGGTCCAATGAAAATCCGACCTGGGAATAACCCAGACGGTGTTTCCCTTATGCACCAATAATACTACAGAGTTTTTACCATTTACCCAACAGGGGGCGACACCTGATACTTGAACAACGTTATCAATCCTCTTCTCATTTCTAAACCACATTAAAAGGAAAGTTCAGAACAAATATATGTGATTTTAAGACAAAATGTAGTATTTTCTCATTTCAATGACCTTAATCTTCCCATCCAATGATCTCTGTGTAAATGTCTATAAAGTACTGACTTCCTGTTTACAGGACCCCCCAGTGGGGTCCGTTAGGGTCTCTGGGTTGGTTCAATTACTAAACAGAGATCTGAGCATGTGTGACCCACCTGACAGCCAATTGGTTGAAATTACTGTTAGGGTCAGTAGAACAATAAAACAATTAAATATGTAGAAAACCCAGGTATGTGACGGATATTGAACAGGGTTTCATGTATGAAATAAGATCCCGTGTCAGGTGTTATATATTCGGTGCACGGGTTTTGTACAAAGATGCACCATAACGGTGAATGACCCATAAATACTTACATGGTTAAAGGCAAATATTTTGGAAAACACGCCAAAAAAGTTATTTCATGGCTAATGAACAATGAGGTTTCTACATAAAACTTCCTTTACACAGTCAATACGTTCAATATTCCTCGGTCTGAGGTCAATACAGACACCGGCGATTCTCTCTACAAGGACATTTCCACTAATATTGAATAACAAACTGTACGTTTCCTCTGTAATTCACCGCGCGTCCAATCAATAGAAGATCCAGAGGCTTTTGACATATTTAAGTCTCAGCCCTGATTGGGACTTGTAGACACTCGGTCCCCGTGATTAGAGGAAATGAGGTTTTATGGGAACTTCAAACACCTGATAAACTGGATACATTATAGCTGAACCGCTGCCAAGGACTCTCTGGTTCCAGTCTCATGGCAGGTATAAAAGAGGTTTAATGGGAATGGAGTTCAGTAAAAGGCCCCTGACCATACTGGGATTTTTCATTTTCATCCTCTTCATTTATTTTATGTTAAGAGAACTGAACTGGGTAGGCTTATTGGTGTGAATCAGTATGGCAACTCTGTTCAGTAAGGCTGGGAACACATGAAGGGACTATTTGTCCCGACCGAGTGATCACTACAAGCGAGCGCTAGGCCAAGACAATTGTCCGTCCATCACGGAAAATTTGGGCGTTCCCATAGGGAACCGCACGATCGATCGGAATTTACCGACACGTCCGATTGTCCATTCGTTCAGTCCGGATGAACGAATGTTCGAGATTGGTTGCAGCTGGCTGCCACACACCAGCAGATATTTTCGGCCGACCGAAAGTGCCATGAATCGGCCAATAATATCTGCTGGTGTGGGGCAGCCAGCCGCAACCAATCTCGAACCAATATCGAGCCAAATTTGCGTCACTGTTTGGTGTGCGGATAACAATCTTAACATAAATACCATAAGAAAAAAGAACGAATTGTCACAGGTCCTGGCAAATCTGCAGTTTGCCGCGCTATTCACATTGCAAATTCGGAGGTGGAGCAGGTTTCCATATTTAGGGGTTTATTTGCGTAATGACCTGTCCTGGAGGGACATATAAAGCAGCGCTTGTATTTGTTAGGGAGATTGAGGCAGGTTCATGTCTCCCCAGATATTTATTACGTTTTTATAGAAGTACGAAATCATACTGAGCTACGGTACGTCTTGGTTTGGCAACTGCACCAGCCTAGAAAAGAAGTCTTTGTAGCATGTCGTAAAGCATGCCCAGTATGCCAATAGATCTGAACTAAGCGTAGGGCGAAACGTTTAGAGGGAATTATGGGGGATTCTTCCCAACCAAATAATTGCTTTTGTAAATTGCTCCCATCTGGTAGGCGGTTTAGGATTTTTTATTGTAAGACCGGACGTTTTAAAAATAGTTTTTAAACTTTTAAAATTCTGTTTGATTTTTCATCTTCTTGCGCAATGAGATCTGTAATCTGTAACCACGAATAGATTGCACCGACTGTGTGAAATACTCAGTATTGTGACAATCACCTGAATCTTGAATCTTGAACCTACCTTGAGCCTTTAAGTAAATTCGAAAGAGGAACATTAATGCTGTTTATTGCATAACATGGAGAGCCTTCTAAACTTCTAAAAGTTCATTTATCACATGTCCACAAATGATACATTGTTACTTTCAAACAACCCAGTCACGTCAATTAATTAATTAGACAATGTTGGAGGGTAGATAAGTGTCCCTATTTACAGGGGAGTGTTGGAGGGTAGGTTAGTGTCCCTATATAAAGGGGAATGTTGGAGGGTAGGTTAGTGTCCCTATTTACAGGGGAGTGTTGGAGGGTAGGTTAGTGTCCCTATATAAAGGGGAATGTTGGAGGGTAGGTTAGTGTCCCTATTTACAGGGGAGTGTTGGAGGGTAGGTTAGTGTCCCTATATAAAGGGGAATGTTGGAGGGTAGGTTAGTGTCCCTATTTACTGGGGAATGTTGGAGGGTAGGTTAGTGTCCCTATTTACTGGGGAGTGTTGGAGGGTAGGTTAGTGTCCCTATTTACAGGGGAGTGTTGGAGGGTAGGTTAGTGTCTGTTAGTGTCAGCTCTCTGACCGCCCTATAAAGGAATAAAGGGGAACTAAAGCCTGTTAATCGGTTTATCTGTCGCTGAAGGAATCACGTTCCAGTTAGAGGATTAATGTTCCAATGTAAAATGTTTATAGAACCGGGTGAGATTGGGAAAAGATTGATAGCATTGGGACGCGTGCGATCCGGCGGGAAATCACACACACAAGGTCCAATCTGATTGAATTGGATTGGGAATCTCGTCAGACACAGACACACCGGGATCATATTAATGTTAATAAAACAAAATTGTGCATTGGCTCTGAATCCTGGAATATAAAACCTCTGGACGGGATTCTACATCACTGGATCGGAGCCATTAATGGATTTCTTATGTATGCTGGGAGTTTGCATTAATTCTAGCAAGTAACCGTCTGTTTTCGCCATCTGCTGGTTGTACAGGGTATGGCAGGCAGTGACCTTGACATCACCGTTTTGCTAAGGAATGAAAACAATATCATGTTCTGTAAACATCATAACTCGGGTCCCTGGACAATGTCCAAGTGAAATAACAAAATATTTTCCCCTTTGATAATGAGAGAATCAGAAATGGAGAACAACCAGCAAAGGGTCAGAGGATAAAGGGTCCAGAATATAAATGGCCCCAAGGATAAAGGGTCCAGAGGATAAAGGGCCCCTAGGATAAAGGGCCTTAGGAATAAAGGGTCCAGACGATAAAGGGCCCCGAGGATAAAGGGTCCAGATGATAAAGGGCCCAGAGGATAAAGGGTCCAGACGATAAAGGGCCCCAAGTATAAAGGGTCCAGACGATAAAGGGTCCAGATGATAAAGGGCCCCGAGGATAAAGGGTCCAGACGATAAAGGGCCCCGAGGATAAAGGGTCCTTATAAACTTCTTAAAAGTTCATTTATCACATGTCACAAATGATACATTGTTTACTTTAAAACAACCCAGTCACGTCAATTAATTAAGTAGAACAATGTTGGAGGGTAGATAACTTGTCCCTATTTACAGGGGAGTGTGGAGGGTAGGTTAGTGTCCCCTATATAAAGGGGAATTTGGGGGTAGTTTAGTGTCCCTATTACAGGGGAGTGTTGGAGGTAGGTTAGTGTCCCATATAAGGGGAATTTTGGAGGTAGGGTATGTGTAGGGTAGGTAGTGTCCCTATTTACTGGGAGTGTTGGAGGTAGGTTAGTTGTCCCTATTACTGGGAGGGTGTTGGAGGGTAGGTTAGTGTCCCTATGTAAGGGATGTTGGAGGTAGGTTAGTGTCCCATATTAAAGGGAGATGTTGGAGGGTAGGTAGTGTCCCTATATAAGGGGATGTTGGAGGGGAGGTAGTTGCCCTATGTATGGGGATGTTGGAGGGTAGTAGTGTCCCTATTTGCAGGGGAGTTGGAGGGTAGTTAGTGTCCCATGTACTGGGAATTGGGGTATAAGTATCTATTTAAAGGGGAGTGTTGGTAGGGGTAGGTTAGTGTCCCTATGTAATGGGGAATGTTGGAGGGAGGTAAGTGTCCCTATTTACTGGGGATGTGGGAGGGTAAGGTTTAGTTGTCCCTATTTACAGCGGGAGTGTTGGAGGGTAGTAGTGTCCCTATTTACAGGGGAGTGTTGGATGGTAGCTTAGTGTACCCTATTACAGGGAGTGTTGGAGGGTAGGTAGTGTCCCGATTTACAGGGGAGTGTTGGAGGGTAGGTAGTGTCCCTATTACTGGGAGTGTTGGAGGGTAGGTTAGTGTCCCTATTTACTGGGGAGTGTTGGAGGGTGGTTAGTGTCCTTATGTACTGGGGAGTGTTGGAGGGTAGGTTAGTGTCCCTATTTACAGGGGAGTGTTGGAGGGTAGGTTAGTGTCCCTATTTACTGGGGAGTGTTGGAGGGTAGGTAGTGTCCCTATGTAATGGGGAATGTTGGAGGGTAAGTAAGTATCCCTATTTAAAAGGGAATGTTGGAGGGTAGGTTGTGTCCCTATGTAATGGGGAATGTTGGAGGGTAGGTAAGTGTCCCTATTTGCAGGGGAGTGTTGGAGGGTAGGTTAGTGTCCCTATGTAATGGGGAATGTTGGAGGGTAAGTAAGTATCCCTATTTAAAAGGGGAGGTGGTGCGAGGGTAGGTTAGTGTCCCTATGTAATGGGGAATGTGGAGGGTAGGTAAGTGTCCCTATTACTGGGGAGTGTTTTGGAGGGTGAGGTTAGTTAGTGTCCCTATTTACTGGGGAGTGTTGGAGGGTAGGTTAGTGTCCCTATTACCTGGGGAGTGTTGGAGGGTATGTTAGTGTCCCTATGTAATGGGAAGTGGAGGGTAGGTAGTGTCCTTGTAGGGGAAGTGTTGCGAGGGTTAGGCTAGTGTCCCTATTTATGGGGAGTGTTGGAGGGTAGGTTAGGTGCCCTATGGAATGGGGAAGTGTTGAGGGTAAGTAGTTAGGTCCCTATGTAAGGGGAATGTTGGAGGGTAGGTTAGTGTCCCCCTATGTTAACTGGGGAATGTTGGAGGGAGGGTAAGTGTTCCACTATTGGATGGGGAGTGTTGGAGGGTTAGGTAGTGCTATGTCATGGGAATGTTGGAGGGGAACGTAACGTAGTCCCTATTTAACTGGGGAGGTGGTTAGGTTAGTGTCCTATTATGGGGAGTTCGGAGGTAAGTGTCCTATTTACTGGGGAGTGTTGGAGGGTAGGTTAGTGTCCCTATTACTGGGGAATGCTGGAGGTAGGTTAGTGTCCCTATTTACGGGGAGTGGTTGGAGGGTAGGTAGTGCTCCCTTGTATGGGAATGTATGGAGGGTATGGTAACAGTTGTCGATTGGGGCGTGAAGGTAGGTTAGTGTCCCTATTTACTGGGAGTGTGGAGGGTAGGTTATTGTCCTTGCGGGGTAGGTGGGACGGAGTAGTGTCCTATTCTGGGAGGGAAGTCTGTGGAGGTAGGTTAGTGTCCCTATTACTGGGGAGTGTGGAGGGTAGGTTAGTGATTTCCCTATTTACTAGGCGGAGTGTTGGAGGGTAGGTTAGTGTCCCGTATTTACAGGGGAGTGTTGGAGGGTAGGTTAGTGTCCCTATTTACATGGGGAGGTTGGAGGGTAGGTTAGTGTCCCTATTTAAGGGGAGTGTTTGGAGGGTCGGTAGTGTGTCCCTATTTAATGGGGAGTGTTGGAGGGTAGGTTAGGTCCTATTTACTGGGGAGTGTGGGCGGTAGTTAGTGTCCCTATTTACAGGGGGATTGTTGGAGGGTAGGTTAGTGTCCTATTTACTGGGGGAGTGTTGGGAGGGTAGGTTAGTGTCCCTATTTCTGGAGTGGAGGTAGTTAGTGTCCCTATTTACAGGGGAGTGTGGGGGTAGGTTAGTGTCCCTATCTAAAGGGGAAGTTGAGGTAGGTTGGTAGGTTAGTGTCCCTATTTACTGGGAGTGTTGGAGGGTAGGTTTAGTGTCCTATTTACAGGGGAGTGTTGGAGGGTAGTTTAGTGTCCCTATTTATGGGAGTGTTGGAGGGTTAGGTTAGTGTCCCTATTTACAGGGGAGTGTTGGAGGGTAGGTTAGTGTCCCTATTTACTGGGGAGTTTGGAGGGTAGGTGTGTCCCTATTTACAGGGAGTGTTGTGAGTTTGGTAGGTTAGTGTCCCTATTTACAGGGGAGTGTTGGAGGGTAGGTTAGTGTCCCTATTTACAGGGGAGTGTTGGAGGGTAGGCTAGTGTCCCTATTTTACTGGGGAGTGTTGGAGGGTAGGCTAGTGTCCCTATTTACTGGGGAGTGTTGGAGGGTAGGTTAGTGTCACTCTTTACTGGGGAGTGTTGGGGTAGGTTAGTGTCCCTATTTACGGGGACTGTTGGGGGTAGGTTAGTGTCCCTATTTACTGGGGAGTGTTGGGGGTAGGTTAGTGTCCTAATTTACAGGGACTGTTGTGAGGGTAGGTTAGTGTCCCTATTTTATGGGGAGTGTTGGAGGGTAGGTTTAGTGTCCCTATTTATGGGGAGGGTGCGGAGGTAGGTTGGAGGGTAGGTTAGTGTCCACTATTTTACTGGGGAGCTGTGGAGGGTATGGTAGTTGTCCCTATTTACTGCGGGAGTGTTGGAGGGTAGGTAGTGGTCCTATTACTGGGGAGTGTGGGAGGTAGGTTAGTGTCCCTATTTACTGGGGAGTTGGGAGGCGGTTAGGTTTAGTGTCCCTATTTACTGGGGAGTGTGGAGGGTAGGTTAGTGTCCCTATTTACTGGGGAGTGTGTGGAGGGTAGGTTAGTGTCCCTATTATGGGGAATGTTGGAGGGTAGGTTAAGTGTCCCTATTTACTAGGGAGTGTTGGAGGGTAGTTAGTGTCCCTATTTACGGGGAGTGTTGGAGGTAGGTTAGTGTCCCCTATTTACAGCGGAGTGTTGGAGGGTAGGTTAGTGTCCCTATTTACTAGGGACTGTTGGAGGGTAGGCTAGTGTCCCTATTTACTGGGGGAATGTTGGAGGGTAGGTTTTAGTGTCCCTATTTACTGGGGAAGTGTTGGGAGGGTAGGTTTAGTTGTCCTATTTAACAGGGGAGTGTTGGAGGGTAGTTAGTGTCCCTATTTACAGGGGATAGGGTGGACGGGTAGGTTAGTGTCCTATTTACTGGGAGTGTTGGAGGGTAGGTTAGGTGTCCCTATTTACTGGGGAATGTGGAGGGTTGGTTATTGTCCCTATTTACATGGGAATGTTGGCGGGTGTTAGTGTCCCTATTTACTGGGGCTAGTGTTGGAGGGTAGGTCGTTTGTCCCCTATTTACGGGGATGTTGGAGGGTAGGTTAGTGTCCCTATTTACAGGGGATGTTGGAGGGTTAGGTAGTGCCCTAGTTAATGGGGAGTGTTGGAGGGTAGGTTAGTCCCACTTTACTGGGGAATGTTGGAGGGAGGTTTTAGTGTCCCTATTTACTGGGGAAGTGTTGGAGGGTAGGTCAGTGTCCCTATTTACAGGGAATGTTGGAGGGTAGGTAGTGTCCCGTTACTGGGAGTGTTGGAGGGTAGGTTAGTG
This sequence comes from Hymenochirus boettgeri, assembly GCA_019447015.1. NCBI lineage: Eukaryota > Metazoa > Chordata > Amphibia > Anura > Pipidae > Hymenochirus > Hymenochirus boettgeri. The sequence goes on along the minus strand of JAACNH010000293.1, from coordinate 75,218 downwards.
TCCCTATTTCAGGGGGAATGTTGGAGGTAGGTTAGTGTCCCTATTTACTGGGAGGTGTTGGAGGGTAGGTTAGTGTCCCTATTTATCGTGGAGTGTGGAGGGTAGGTTAGTGTCCCTATTTACAGGGGAATGTTGGAGGGTAGTGTTTAGTGTCCCTATTTACAGGGAATGTGGGAGGGTAGGTAAGTTGTCCCATTTACAGGGGAGTGTTGGAGGGTAGTGTTAGTGTCTATTTACAGGATTGTGGATGGAGGTTAGTGTCCCATTTACTGGGGAGTGTTGGGAGGGTAGGTTAGTGCCCTAATTTACTGGGGATGTTGGAGGGTAGGTTAGTGTCCTTCTGGGAGGTGAGGTAGTAGTGTCCATTACGGGGAGTGTTGTGAGGGTAGGTTAGTGTCCCTATTTACTGGGGAGTGTTGGAGGGTAGGTTAGTGTCCCTATTATCGGGGAATGTTGGGTAGGTTAGTGTGTCCCTATTTACGGGGGAATGTTGAGAGGGTAGTAAGTGTCCCTATTTACGTGGGAATGTTGGAGGGTAGGTTAGTGTCCCCTAGTTACAGGGAATGTTGGAGGTAGGTTAGTGTCCTATTTTACAGGGGAATGTTGGCAGGGTTAGTCCAGTGTCCCTATTTGACTGGGGAGTTGGAGGAGTAGGTTAGTGTCCCTATTTTCAAGGGGAATGTGGAGGAGTAGGTTAGTGTCCCTATTTACAGGGAGTGTTGGAGGGAGGTTGTGTCCCTATTTACAGGGGAGTGTTTGGAGGTTAGGTTAGTGGTCATATTACAGGGGAATGTTGGAGGGTAAGGTTAGTGTCCCTATTTACAGGGAAGGTTGGGGTAGGTTAGTGTCCCTATTTAAAGGGGAATGTGGAGGGTAGGTTAGTGGTTCCCATTTCAGGGAGTTTGGGGTAGGTTAGTGCCTATTTACAGGGGGAGGTGTTGGAGGGTAGGTTAGTGTCCCTATTACAGGGGTAAGGTGTTGGAGGGTAGGTTAGTGTCCCTATTTATGGGGATGTGGGGTTAATGGGAGTGTTGAGGGTGGGTAGTGTCCCTATTTACAGGGGAATGTTGGAGGGTAGGTTAGTGTCCCTATTTACGAGGGGTGGTTGGATGGGTAGGTAGTGTCCCTATTACAGGGGAATATGTTGGTAGGGTTAGGTTAGGTGGTCCCTATTTACAGGGGAGTTTGGAGGGTAGGGTAGGTCCCTATTTACAGGGAGGGGAGTGTGTGGAGGGTAGGTTAGTGTCCCCTATTTACAGGGGAGGTTGGAGGGTAGGTAGTGCCCTATTTACTGGGAGTGTTGGAGGGTAGGTAGTGTCCCTATTTACAGGGGAATGTTGAGGTAGGTTAGGGTCCCTATTTACAGGGGAATGTTGGAGGTAGGTTAGGTCCCGATTTACAGGGGAATGTTGAGGGTAGGTTAGTGTCCCTATTACAGGGGAATGTTGGAGGGTAGGTTAGTGTCCCTATTTACAGGGGAATGTTGGAGGGTAGGTTAGTGTCCCTATTTACAGGGGAATGTTGGAGGGTAGGTTAGTGTCCTATTTACAGGGGAGTGTTGGAGGGTAGGTCAGTGTCCCTATTTACTGGGGAGTGTTGGAGGGTAGGTAAGTGTCCCTATTTACAGGGGAGTGTTGGAGGGTAGGTTAGTGTCCCTATTTACTGGGGAGTGTTGGAGGGTAGGTTAGTGTCCCTATTTACAGGGAATGTTGGAGGGTAGGTTAGTGTCCCTATTTACAGGGGAATGTTGGAGGGTAGGTTAGTGTCCCTATTTACTGGGGAGTGTTGGGGGTAGGTTAGTGTCCCTATTTCAGGGGAGTGTTGGAGGGTAGGTTAGTGTCCTATTTACAGGGGAGTGTTGGAGGGTAGGTTAGTGTCCTTTACTGGGGAGTGTGGAGGGTAGGTAGTGTCCCTATTTACAGGGGAGTGTTGGAGGGAGGTTAGTGCTGTTAGTGTCAGCTCTCTGACCGCCCATAAAGGGAATATAAAGGGGAACTTAAAGCCTGTTAATCGGTTTATCTGTCGCTGAATGAATCACGTTCCAGTTAGAGGATTAATGTTCCAATGTAAAATGTTTATAGAACCGGGTGAGATTGGGAAAAGATTGATAGCATTGGGACGCGTGCGTCGGCGGGAAATCACACACACAAGGGTCCAATCTGATTGAATTGGATTGGGAATCTCGTCAGACACAGCCACACCGGGATCATATTAATGTTAATAAAACAAAATTGTGCATTGGCTCTGAATCCTGGAATATAAAAACTCTGGAGGGATTCTACATCACTGGATCGGAGCCATTAATGGATTTCTTATGTATGCTGGGAGTTTGCATTAATTCTAGCAAGTAACGTGTCTGTTTTCGCCATCTGCTGGTTGTACAGGGTTATGGCAGGCAGAGTGACCTTGACATCACCGTTTGCTAAGGAATGAAAACAATATCATGTTCTGTAAACATCATAACTCGGGTCCTGGACAATGTCCCAAGTGAAATAACAAAATATTTTCCCCTTTGATAATGAGAGAATCAGAAATGGAGAACAACCAGCAAAGGGTCAGAGGATAAGGGTCCAGAATATAAATGGCCCCAGGATAAAGGGTCCAGAGGATAAAGGGCCCCTAGGATAAAAGGGCCTTAGGAATAAAGGGTCCAACGATATAAAGGGCCCCGAGGATAAAGGGTCCAGATGATAAAGGGCCCAGAGGATAAAGGGTCCAAGATAAAGGGCCCCAAGTATAAAGGGTCCAGACGATAAAGGGTCCAGATGATAAAGGGCCCCGAGGATAAAGGGTCCAGACGATAAAGGGCCCCGAGGATAAAGGGTCCAGACGATAAAGGGCCCCGAGGATAAAGGGTCCAGACGATAAAGGGCCCCGAGGATAAAGGGTCCAGACGATAAAAGGCCCCGAGGATAAAGGGTCCAGACGATAAAAGGCCCAGAGGATAAAGGGTCCAGATGATAAAGGGCCCGAGGATAAAGGGTCCAGATGATTAAGGGCCCGAGGATAAAGGGTCCAGACGATAAAAGGCCCGAGGATAAAGGGTCCAGACGATAAAGGGCCCCGAGGATAAAGGGTCCAGATGATAAAGGGCCTGAGGATAAAGGGTCCAGATGATAAAGGGCCCCGAGGATAAAGGGTCCAGACGATAAAGGGCCCAGAGGATAAAGGGTCAGACGATAAAGGGCCCCGAGGATAAAGGGTCCAGACGATAAAGGGCCCGAGGATAAAGGGTCCAGATGATAAAGGGCCCCGAGAATAAAGGGTCCAGACGATAAAGGGCCCCGAGGATAAAGGGTCCAGACGATAAAGGGCCCGAGGATTTAAGGGTCCAGACGATAAAAGGCACCGAGGATAAAGGGTCCAGATGATAAAGGGCCCTGAGGATAAAGGGTCCAGATGATAAAGGGCCCCGAGGATAAAGGGTCCAGATGAAAGGGCCCAGAGGTAAAGGGTCCAGATGATAAAGGGCCCCGAGGATAAAGGGTCCAGATGATAAAGGGCCCCGAGGATAAAGGGTCCAGATGATAAGGCCCGAGGATAAGGGTCCAGACGATAAAGGGCCCCAAGTATAAAGGTCCAGACGATAAAGGGCCCGAGGATAAAGGGTCCAGATGATAAAGGGCCCGAGGATAAAGGGTCCAGATGTAAAGGGCCCTGAGGATTAAAGGGTCCAGCGAAAGGGCCCCAAGTATAAAGGTCCAGATGATAAAGGGCCTGAGGATAAAGGGTCAGATGAAAAGGGCCCCGAGGATAAGGGTCCAGACGATAAGGGCCTGATGAGGAACAGGGTCCAGATGATAAAAGGCCCCCAAAGATAAAGGTTACAGAGGATAAAAGGCCCAGAGGATAAAGGGTCCAGAGGATAAAGGGGTCCAGAGGATAAAGAGTCACAGGAAGGAAATTCCAGATCAGGACAATGATTTCACATAACGTTAAACTACGAGAATCCGCCAGGAAAACTTAAAATAAAATACCAAATGTGGAGAATTTCCCATAACCGATGGGTGGTTTGATCTGCGTCTAATCATATCTCATTAGGGAACAGCCAGGAGATCATTATAAATCTGTAACACGTTCCTATTATCGACAAACAAGATAGCTCGCTCAATTGGTAAAGGGGAACTAAGCTAAATATAAATAAACCTGTATGACTTGTACCATTGCACACACATACTGTATCTCTCCCTCTGTGATAAGCAGCATCTGGTTAATTCACAGTGTGTCACTGACCCAGATACACAGCTGCACATGCTCAGTGAATTCTCTAGCCCCTCCCCTGCCCTCTGTGCAGTGACTATGGGTGACCTGCTTGTGTCCTCCCATTAACGATGCGCACGTGAGTGAGAAAACTCATTGGATGGAAATGGGAATAATCTATATTGTAGGTCACAATGGATTACAAAAAACTCATTCTATTCAGTTTTAATACAATTCATATGGCAGGTAGAGGTAGCGACAGTCACTGATATGTTTCTACCAATATGGCGATTGGCTGAATCCTGTTCTGGGTTAATGGGGAAAATATCAGAAATATTGTAACAATATAACTAATAATATTAATATTATTATTATTAATAATAATAATAATAATTCTAACAACAAAAACAATAATAATATTAATAATAATGATATGCTTGTGAAGGGTCTCATTCATCCAGGTCATGGTTAATCTGTATAATATTCATGCCATCGGGTCATGGTATATCTGTAATATTATCCATCCCAGTCACGGGATATCGTAATATTCATCCATCCAGGCGGTCACGGTTGTATCTGTAATATTCATCCATCCAGGTCACGGTATATCTGTAATATCACCATCCAGGTCACGTATATCTGTAATATTATCCATCCATGTAAGGATATACGTAATATTCATCATCCAGGTCACGGTATATCTGTAATATTCATCCATCCAGGTCACGGTATATCTGTAATATTCATCATCCAGGTCACGGTATATCTGTAATATCATCCATCCAGGTCACGGGATATCATGTAATATTCATCCATCCATGTCACGGTATATCTGTAATATTCATTCATCGGGTCACGGTATATCTGTATAATATCATCCATCCAGGTCACGGTATATCTGTAATATTCATCCATCCGGGTCCCGGATATGTAATATTCATCCATCCGGGTCACGGGTATATCTGTAAATTCATTCATCCAGGGTCACGGTATATCTGTAATATTCATCCATCCGGTCCAGGTATATCTGTAATATTCATCATCCGGGTCACGGTATATCTGTAATATTCATTCATCCAGTCACGTTACTGATATCATATCCAGGTATGGATATCTGTATATCATCCATCCAGGTCATGTTTATCTGTAATATTCATCCACCGGTCACGGTATATCGTAATTTCATCCATCCAGGTCATGGTATATTGTAATTCATCCATCCAGGTCATGGTATATCTGTAATATTCATTCCATCCAGGTCATGGTAATCTGGAATATTCATTCATCGTCATGGTATATCTGTAATATTCATCATCCAGGTCACGTGTAGCTGTAATATTCATCATCCAGGTACGTTATATCTGTAATATTCATCCATCCAGGTCATGTATATATGTAATATTCATCCATCCAGGTCATGGATATCTGTAATATTCATTCATCAGGTCACGGTAATCTGTAATATCATCCATCCAGGTCACGGTATATCTGTAATATTCATCCATCCAGGTCATGGTATATCTGTAATATTCATCCAGGTCACGGTATATCTGTAATATTCATTCATCAGGTCATGGTCATCTGTAATATTCACATCGGTCACGGTATATCTGTAATATTCATTCATCCAGGTCATGGTATATCTGTAATATTCATCCATCCAGTACGTTATATACTGTAATAATCATCCATCCGGGTCACGGTAATCTGTAATATTCATTCATCCAGGTCAAGGTATATCTGTAATATTCATCCATCCGGGTCATGGTATATCTGGAATATTTATCCATCCAGGTCACGGTATATCTGTAATATTATCCATCCGGTCATGGTATATCTGTAATATTATCCATCCAGGTCATGGTATATCTGTAATATTCATTCATCCAGGTCACGGTATATCTGTAATATTCATTCATCCAGACATGTATATCTGTATATTCATCCATCCAGATCATGGTATATCTGTAATATTCATCCATCACGGTCATGGTATATCTGTATATTCATCATCCAGATCATGTATATCTGTAATATTCATCCATACGGGGCATGGTATATCTGTAATATTATTCATCAGGTCTTCAGGTATCTGTAATATTTATCCATCAGGTCATGATATCTGGAATATTTATCCATCCAGGTCATGGTATATCTGTAATATTCATTCATCCAGGTCATGGTATATCTGTAATATTCATCCATCCAGGTCACGGTATATCTGTAATATTCATCCATCCAGGTCACAGTATATCTGAATATTGCATCCATCCAGGTCACGGATATCTGTAATATTCATTCATCCAGTGCACTGTATATCTGTAATATTCATATCCAGGTCACGGTATATCTGTAATATTCATTCATCAGGTCACGGTATATCTGTAATATTCATTATCCATGTCAACGGTATATCTGAATATCATCCATCCAGGTCATGGTATATCTGTAATATTCATCATCCAGGTCATGGTATATCTGTAATATTCATTCATCCATGTCAGCGGTATATCTGTAATATTCATCTAACCAGGTCATGGTATATCTGTAATATTCATTCATCCAGGTCATGGTATATATCTGCAATATTCATTTCATCCAGGTCACGTGTATCTGTGAATATTCATTCATCCAGGTCACGGTATATCTGGATATATTCATTCATCCAGGTCACGGTATATCTGTAATTTCATTCATCCATGTCACGGTATATCTTCCAGACGATAAAGGGCCCCGAGGATAAAGGTCCAGACGATAAAGGGCCCCGAGGATAAAGGTCCAGACGATAAAAGGCCCCGAGGGGATAAAGGGTCCAGACGATAAAAGGCCCAGAGGATAAAGGTCCAGATGATTAAGGGCCCGAGGATAAAGGGTCCAGATGATAAAGGGCCGGGATAAAGGGTCAGACGATAAAGCCCGAGGATAAAGGGTCCAGACGATAAAGGGCCCCGAGGATTAAGGGTCCAGATGATAAAGGGCTGAGGATAAAGGGTCCAGATGATAAAGGGCCCCGAGGATAAAGGGTCCAGACTGATAAAGGGCCCAGAGATAAAGGGTCAGACGATAAAGGGCCCCGAGGATAAAGGGTCCAGACGATAAAGGGCCCGAGGATAAAGGGTCCAGATGATAAAGGGCCCCGAGAATAAAGGGTCCAGACGATAAAGGGCCCCGAGGATAAAGGGTCCAGACGATAAAGGGCCCCGAGGATAAAGGGTCCAGACGATAAAAGGCCCCGAGGATAAAGGGTCCAGATGATAAAGGGCCCTGAGGATAAAGGGTCCAGATGATAAAGGGCCCCGAGGATAAAGGGTCCAGATGATAAAGGGCCCAGAGGATAAAGGGTCCAGATGATAAAGGGCCCCGAGGATAAAGGGTCCAGATGATAAAGGGCCCCGAGGATAAAGGGTCCAGATGATAAAGGGCCCCGAGGATAAAGGGTCCAGACGATAAAGGGCCCCAAGTATAAAGGGTCCAGACGATAAAGGGCCCGAGGATAAAGGGTCCAGATGATAAAGGGCCCGAGGATAAAGGGTCCAGATGATAAAGGGCCCTGAGGATAAAGGGTCCAGACGATAAAGGGCCCCAAGTATAAAGGGTCCAGATGATAAAGGGCCTGAGGATAAAGGGTCCAGATGATAAAGGGCCCCGAGGATAAAGGGTCCAGACGATAAAGGGCCTGAGGATACAGGGTCCAGATGATAAAAGGCCCCAAAGATAAAGGTTACAGAGGATAAAAGGCCCAGAGGATAAAGGGTCCAGAGGATAAAGGGGTCCAGAGGATAAAGAGTCACAGGAAGGAAATTCCAGATCAGGACAATGATTTACACTAACGTTAAAATACGAAGAATCCGCCAGGAAAAACTTAAAATAAAATACCAAATGTGGAGAATTTCCCATAACCGATGGGTGGTTTGATCTGCGTCTAATCATATCTCATTAGGGAACAGCCAGGAGATCATTATAAATCTGTAACACGTTCCTATTATCGCACAACAAGATAGCTCGCTCAATTGGTAAAGGGGAACTAAAGCTAAAATATAAATAAACCTGTATGACTTGTACCATTGCACACACATACTGTATCTCTCCCCTCTGTGATAAGCAGCATCTGGTTAATTTACACAGTGTGTCACTGACCCAGATACACAGCTGCACATGCTCAGTGAATTCTCTAGCCCCTCCCCCTGCCTGCTGTGCAGTGACTACTGGGTGACCTGCTTGTGTCCTCTCCATAAACGACTGCGCAGTGAGAAAACTCATTGGATGGAAATGGGAATAATCTATATTGTAGGTCACAATGGATTACAAAAAACTCATTCTATTCAGTTTTAATACAATTCATATGGCAGGTAGAGGTAGCGACAGTCACGACTGTTTTTATTCACCAAATGGCGATTGGCTGAATCCTGTTCTGGGTTAATGGGGAAAATATCAGAAATATTGTAACAATATAACTAATAATATTAATATTATTATTATTAATAATAATAATAATAATATTACTAACAACAACAACAATAATAATAATAATAATAATAATGATATGCTTGTGAAGGTTCTCATTCATCCAGGTCATGGTATATCTGTAATATTCATCCATCCGGGTCATGGTATATCTGGTAATATTACCATCCAGGTCACGGGATATCTGTAATATTCATCCATCCAGGTCACGGTGTATCTGTAATATTCATCCATCCAGGTCACGGTATTATCTGTAATATTCATCCATCCAGGTCACGGTATATCTGTAATATTCATCCATGGTCACGGTATACTGTAATATTCCACAGGTCACGGTATCTGTAATATTCATCCATCCAGGTCACGGTATATCTGTAATATATCCATCCAGGGTCACGGTATATCTGTATATTATCCATCCAGGTCCGGTATTGTAATATTCACCATCCATGTCACGGTATATCTGTAATATATCATTCATCCAGGGTCACGGTATACTGTAATATTCATCCATCCAGGTCACGGTATATCGTAATATTCATCCATCGGTCACGGTATATCTGTATATTCATCCATCAGGTCACGGTATATCTGTAATATTTCATCCATCCAGGTCACGGTATATCTGTAATATTCATCCATCCGGGTCACGGTATATCTGTAATATTCATCCATCCGGTCACGGTAATCTGTATATTCATCATCCAGGTCAAGGTATATCTGTAATATTCATTCATCCAGGTCTGTATATCTGTAATAATTCATCCATCCAGGTCATGTTATATCTGTAATTTCATCATCAGGTCACGGTATATCTGTAATATTCATCCATCCAGTCACGGTATATCTGTAATATTCATCCATCCAGGTCATGGTAATCTGTAATATTCATCCATCCAGGTCATGGTATATCTGTAATATTCATTCATACAGATCATGGTATATCTGTAATATTCACCATCCAGGTCACGGTGTATCTGTAAATTATTCACATCCAGGTCCAGTTATATCTGTAATATTCATCCATCCAGGTCATGTTTTATCTGTAATATCATCCATCCAGGTCATGGTATATTCTGTAATATTCATTCATCCAGTCACGGTATATCTGTAGATATTCATCCATCCAGGTCGACGGTAGTAATATTCATCCATCCAGGTCATGGTATATCTGTAATATTCATCCATCCAGGTCATGGTATATCTGTAATATTCATCCATCCAGGTCACGGTATATCTGTAATATCCATCCATCCAGGTCACGGTCTATCTGTAATATTCATCCATCCAGGTCACGGTCTATCTGTAATATTCATTCATCCAGGTCACGGTATATCTGTAATATTCATTCATCCAGGTCACGGTATATCTGTAATATTCATTCATCCATGTCACGGTATATCTGTAATATTCATCCATCCAGGTCACGGTACATCTGTAATATTCATCCATCCAGGTCATGGTATATCTGTAATATTCATTCATCCAGGTCATGGTATATCTGTTGTATTCAATTAGATCAACTGGACTTGAAGTTTAGTTCTTGAAGACGTTTCGCTAGTCATCCGACTGGATCTCTCAATTCAGAATGACTTGTACAAGAATCTGTGGCAATTATGTACCCTGGAAAATCCCAATTAGCATATCACAGCCAGGTGTTAAGGGTGTGATTGGATAGTGGCTAAGAGGTGTTATAGGAACGCCCAGAGTAAGGTGTCAAAACAGCATTGTTCGACACCAAGGGGCATATTTATAAAGGATTGTCTTTTTCGCCAAATAATTAGCGCAGCACATCGCAGCGAAATTAACGCCATTTGGGGCTTCGTTTCGCCTTATTTATAAAAAAGCGAAAAAAACACACTTCGTAGCTGAAAAAGGCGAACGGGCGCGATAAAGAGCGAAAAGTATCGCAGCGAAAACTTAACGCATCTAAGAAGACTGCATTGTGAAAACCATTCGAAACCAGAAAAGCCCACTAGAAAATGATGTCAAGTTCAAAATGGCCACCTCACATTTACCAAGAAGTCAGCCATGTCTTATTTAGTCAATCTTCTTAGAATTTCTCAATTGGAATACAATTTTCTTTTGCACTGCACATTCGCCTTTCTAATGCGCGTTCGCCTTTCTAATGGGCGTTCGCCTTTCTAATGCGCGTTCGCTTTTCCAAGGCATATTCCATTATAATGTGCGTTCGCCTTTCTAATGTGCGTTCGCCTTTCTAATGCGCGTTCGCTTTTTCAAGGCATATTACATTCTAATGCGCGATCGCCTTTCTAATGTCGCTTTTCCAAGGCATATTACATTCTAATGCGCGTTCGCCTTTCTAATGTTGCTTTTCCAAGGCATATTACACTCTTATGCGCGATCGCCCTTCTAATGCGCGTTCGCTTTTTCAAGGCATATTACCCATTAGAATGCCTTTTCGCTCAAGCAATGACTTTTCACCACCTTCAGGGTCGCGCTAATCTTTCGCTCTTTTTAACGCAAAAAAACACCTTTCGCTCTTTTATAAATCGCGTTATGCCTTTTTGCTCCTTTTTCGCTAAAATTACCATTGCGAAGTTAGGCGAAAAGGGTTTAGCGATAGCTCGCGGAAACGGTTTCGCCATTCGTTAACGCTACCTTTATAAATAGCGTTAACTGTCTTTTTGGCGAAAACCCATGCGAAAAGCGAATGCGAAAACATTTCGCCACTTTTCGCTCTTTTATAAATATGCCCCCAACTGTCTGCCATGTACAATGCTGTTTTAACACCTTACTCTGGGCGTTCCTATAACACCTCTTAGCCACTATCCAATCACACCCTTAACACCTGGCTGTGATATGCTAATTGGGATTTTCCAGGGTACATAATTGCCACAGATTCTTGTACAAGTCATTCTGAATTGAGAAAGCCAGTCGGATGACTAGCGAAACGTCTTCAAGAACTACATTTCAAGTCCAGTTGATCTTAATTGAATACAAACAAATTAATAATAATGATAATAATAACAATAATATTACTAACAACAATAATAATAATAATATCTGTTGTATTCAATTAGATCAACTGGACTTGAAATGTAGTTCTTGAAGACGTTTCGCTAGTCATCCGACTGGCGCTTCTCAATTCAGAATGACTTTACAAGAATCTGTGGCAATATGTACCCTGGAAAACCCAATTAGCATATCACAGCCAGGTGTTAAGGGTGTGATTAGATAGTGGCTAAGAGGTGTTATAGGAAGCCCAGAGTAAGGTGTTAAAACCAGCATTGTACATGGCAGACAGTTGGTGTCGAAACCCCCCACCTCTATTAGGCTTGGTTTCTTTATTTTCACCTAAATGGCCTCCTTAACACCTCTCTTGAACCAGTCACGTTCCTCGCCAGTATGTTAACATTACAATCTTCAAAGGTATGTCCCTATCCTTAAGATGCAGATACACGGCTGAGTCCTGACCCGAGGAATTGGCTCTTCTGTGCTGGGCCATACGTTGATGCAGTTGCTGTTTGGTCTCCCCACATACAAATCAGAGCATTCTTCACTGCACTGCACCGCATATATGATGTCGCTTTTCTTGTGTTTGGTATTGGGTCTTTGGATGTACCAATTGCTGCTCAGTGTGTTGTTCGGTTTAAAGCAGACAGGGATACGATGTTTTTTGAAAATTCTTCTTAATTTCGGAGACCCCTGCTACATATGGGATGACCATGTTCTTCTCCTGTCTTGCTTTTCCCCTTCAGTTGGTATTTGTGTTCTTTTCTTTCCTTCTACTTCTTTTGACAAGGCCAGTCTGGATATCCAAAGTTTTAAGGGCTCCTCTGAGATGTTTCATTTCTTTAGCCTTCGCCTCTGTGCTAGTGGGGATGTTCTCGGCTCTGTGTTGCAGGGTCTGATGACCCCCAGCTTGTGATCTAAAGGGTGGTGGGAGTCAAACATCAAATACTGATCTGTGTGTGTTGGTTTTCTGTAAACCTCTACTTCCAGTTTACCATTTCCTTAACTTCTACCAAGCAGTCCAAGAAAGCCAGTTTGTTGTTTTGTACCTCTTCCCTTGTGAATTAATGTTTTGGTCCACCACATTAATGTGTTCTGTGAAAGCTTGTACTTCTTCTGGTGGATTTTAACCCAGGTGTCATCAACATATTGAACCAGTGGCTGGGTGCTATGCCCTTAAAGGTATTAAGCGCCTGTGTTTCTACCTCCTCCATGTAAAGGTTGGCCACAATAGGTGAAACTGGAGATCCCATAGCACATCCATGGTTTTGCTTATAGAACTTATCCTGTATTTGAAATAGGTGGTATTCAGGCACAAGTCCAACAAGGAACACACCTGTTCTGGGTTGAGATCAGTTCTGCTGGTAAGAGTGCTGTCTTGGCCCAGCCGTTTCTCACCATGTCAACAGCCTCCTTGGTGGGTATACAAGTGAAGAGAGATGTCACACATAAGACACCATAGTTTCTTCTACACCGAGTTATATCTTCAATCTGTTGGTGAAATCCTGAGAGTTCTGGATGTGATGCTTAGAACTTCCCACCAAAGGTCCTAAGATGTTAGCTAGATATTTTGCCACCTTGTAGTTACCGAGATGATGCTGCTGACTATAGGTCTTAGTGGGGCCCCTTCCTTATGTATCTTTGGGAGTCCATATATGCATGGATGTGCCTCACCAGGGTAGAGGCGATGATTACATTGCTCGGTCAATGGCTTACCTTTTGAAGCTGTTGTAGTAAGTCTATGACTCTTTTCTTGTAACGGTGGTGGGATCCCTTGTTTAAGCCTCATATGTGTTGTTATCGGCCAGGAGCATGGTCACCTTATCATGGTGTCTGAGGGGTTGAGTACCACTGTGCATCTTCCTTTATCTGCCGGTAGAATGGTGATACTGGAATCTTTCTTGAGGGATGTTAAGGTCTTCTTTCTGTGTAGTCAGGTTAGATGAAGGAGTTTTAGCACATGGCTAAGGCTGCAGATACCTTAAGGCGAAGTTGTTCTCCCTCACTCTGTGATACCTTATTACTGTGGATAGAGGCTTCTGTGGCTGCTATAATATCCACCACGGGATGGCTTTAGGGGTGATGGCAAAATTCAAGCCCTTACCAAGGACTTCCATTTCTGGCTGGGTCAGGGTCCTGTTAGACAAGTTTCTCACCCATTCCTCCTTGTTTGAGAAGTGACACTTCCCTCCTTTGTATCAAGGTAGTTGTTCTCCTTTGGGGCTGTTCTGGGATGACAAAATAGAGAACTTGTTTGTTGCTTTGTTTGCCCTTACAGTGCTGAGAAAGCTGTGCTTGTTTGGTGAACTCCATACTCTTTCCCAGATGGACACAGGTAGCTGTGAGGCCAGGCTCTGTTCTAGTTGACTAATGTTGTGCATTTAAAGCATCGACTGTAAAATGTGTCTGTCGTACCCGTTCACTTAGGAGCTGTGTTTGAGCCTTTTGCAGTATCTGTTGGCTCTGATGCCTTTAACGTGGAATCCAGACGTATACTGCATGGTACTAGCCTTTGTTGTCTGCATCGGAGGTTAAATCGCAGGTGGTTTCTGTATCTGCCAATTTCTTGCTGTCTTTTCATATTGCCGTACAAGTTGGGGTTTTCTCCCCAAAATGATTTGAATGAGAACCTTCACAAGCATATTTCTAATCATTTTGGGAGAAAGAAAACCCTCAAACTTGTACGGCAATATGAAAAGACAGCAAAGGAAATTGGCAGACTACAGAAACCACCTGCGATTTAACCTCCGATGCAGACAACAAAGGCTAGTACCATGCAGTATACGTCTGGATTCCACGGTTAAAGGCATCCGAGCCAAACAGATACTGCAAAAGGCTCAAACAAGCTCTAAGTGAACGGGTACGACAGACACATTTTACAGTCGATGCTTTAATGCACAACATTAGTCAACTAGAACAGAACCTGGCCTCACAGCTACCTGTGTCCATCTGGGAAAGAGTGATGGAGTTCACCAAACAAGCACAGCTTTCTCAGCACTGTAAGGGCCAACAAAGGCAACAGACAAGTTCTCTATTCTGTCATCCCAGAACAGCCCAAAAGGAGAACAACTACCTTGGATACAAAGGAGGGAAGTGTCACTCATCAAACAAGGAGGAAGGGTGAGAAACTTGTTAACAGGACCCTGAACCAGCCAGAAATGGAAGTCCTTGGTAAGGGCTTGAATTTTGCCATCACCCTAAAGCCATCCCTGTGGTGGATATATAGCAGCCACCGAAGCCTCTATCCACAATAATAAGGTACCACAGAGTGAGGCAGAACAACTTTGCCTTAAGGTATCTGCAGCCTTAGCCAGTGCTAAAACTCCTTCATCTAACCTGACTACACAGAAAGAAGAGCTTAACATCCCTCAAGAAAGATTCCAGTATCACCATTCTACCGGCAGATAAAGGAAGATGCACAGGGTACTCAACACCCAGACTACCATGATAAGGTGACATGCTTCGGCCGATAACAACACATATGAGGCTTTAAACAAGGGATCCCACCAGCCGTTACAAGAAAAGAGTCATAGACTTACTACAACCGCTTCAAAAGGATAAAGCCATTGACCGAGCAAGTATCATCGCCTCTACCCTGGTGAGGCACATCCATGCATATATGGACTCCCAAAGATACATAAGGAAGGGGCCCCACTAAGACCTATGAGCAGCAGCATCAACTCTGTAACATACAAGGGCAAAATATTAGCTAACATCTTAGGACTTTGGTGGGAAGTTCTAAGCATCACACCAGAACTCTCAGGATTTCACCAACAAGATTGAAGATATAGTACTCGGTGTAGAAGAAACTATGGTGTCCTATGATGTGACTTCTCTCTCACTTTATACCCACCAAGGAGGCTGTTGACATGTGAGAAACGGCTGGGCAAGACAGCACTCTTACCAGCAGAACTGATCTCAACAGAACAGGTGTCTTGGGACGCGAACCCCACAAAACAGGGAAGTCTAAAGCAAAAACAGGATGGGCGAGGGGATCCCAGTGTTCACCGGGCCACCCAAACAAACAATACTAAACACACATCCCAGGGATTGTTTGTTAAGAAACACAGGCGCTTAATACCTTTAAGGGCATAGCACCCAGCCACTGGTTCAGATATGTTGATGACACCTGGGTTTAAAATCCACCAGAAGGAAGTACAAACTTTCACAGAACACAATTAAGCGGTGGACCAAAACATAAATTCACAAAGGGAAGAGGTACAAAACAACAAACTGGCTTTTTGGACTGCTTGGTTAGAGTTAAGGAAAATGGTAAACTGGAAGTAGAGGTTACAGAAAACCAACACACACAGATCAGTATTTGAGTTTTTGACTCCCACCACCCTTTAGATCACAAGTGGGTGTCATCAGAACCCTGCAACACAGAGCCGAGAACATCCCCACTAGCACGAGGCGAAGGTAAGAAATGAAAACACTCAGAGGAGCCCTTAAAACTTGTGGTACCAGACTGGGCCTTGTCAAAGAAAGTAGAAGGAAAGAAAAGAACACAATACCAACAGTGAAGGGGAAAAGCAAGACAGGAGGAAGAACATGGTCATCCATATGTAGCAGGGTCTCCGAGAAATTAGAAGAATTTTCAAAAAACATCGTATCCCGTCTGCTTTAAACCGGAACAACACACTGAGCAAGCAATTGGTACATCGAAAGACCCAATACCAAAACACAAGAAAAGCGACATCATATATGCGGTGCAGTGCAGTGAAGATGCTCTGATTTGTATGTGGGGGAGACCAAACAGCAACAGCATCAACGTATGGCCCAGCACAGAAGAGCCAATTCCTCGGGTCAGGACTCAGCCGTGATCTGCATCTTAAGGATAAAGGACATACCTTTGAGATGTAATGTAATGTTAACATACTGGCGAGAAGGAACGTGACTGGTTCAAGAGAGGTGTTAAGGAGGCCATTTATGGATAATAAGAAACCAAGCCATAAATAGAGGTGGGGGGGTTCGACACAACGTCTGCCATGTACAATGCTGTTTAACACCTTACTCTGGGCGTTCCTATAAACACCTCTTAGCCACTATCTAGTCACGCCCTTAACACTGGCTGTGATATGCTAATTGGGATTTTTCCAGGGTACATAATTGCCACAGAATTCTTGTACAAGTCATTCTGAATTGAGGAAAAGCCAGTCGGAGACTAGCGGAACGTCTTCACGAACTACAATTCAAGTCCAGTTGATCTAATTGAATACAACAGATATACCATGACCTGGATGAATGAGAACCTTCACAAGCAATAATAATAATAATAATAATAATATAATGATAATAATGATAATAAATAATAAACAAACAAATAATTATTACCAATAGCGCAACTTGCGGGGTTGACGGGTTCGCTAAAGATTCCTGCGAAGCCAGCACACACTATTTAGCATTTTAGAGCCACCGTTCGAATAGTTTAATGCCACAGTTGCGCTGGGGTTAAAGCCGGTATTGAATATTGGAAAAGGGGGATATGAACAGATCGATTTCGGTTCCAGGTAAATCCCCAGAACATTAATAGGGTATTGCTGTCTATCGTCTCCTTTCTAGAAGCTGATATCGACTCTCACTGCAAAGTATTGGGGTTTACCCATTACCCATCTTTAATGCCAGCTTTCTGTTCATGGATTCACCCACTGTCTGCCCATGTACAATGCTGTTTGACCACCTACTCTGGGCGTTCCGAACACCTCTTAGCCACTACCAATCACGCCCTAACACCGGCTGTGATATGCTAATTGGATTTCCAGGGTACATATTGCCACAGATTGTACAAGTCATTCTAAATTGAGAAAGCCAGTCGGATGACTAGCGAAACGTCTCAAGAACTAAACTTCAAGTCCAGTTGATCTAATTGAATTACAACATATATATCATGACCTGGATGGATGAATATTAAGATATACCGTGACCTGGATGGATGATATTACAGATATACCGTGACCTGGATGGATGAATATTACAGATATACGTGACCTGGATGAAGGAATATTCAGATATACCGTGACCTGGATGGAGAATATACAGATTACCGTGACCCCCCGGAGTGATGAATATTACAGATTATACATGGACCTGGATAAATTAATTAGTAAGATATACCATGAACTGGATGGATGAAGATAAACAGAGATACCGTGACCTGGATGAATATTAAGATATACCATGACTGGATGGGATAGTACGATTACCATGACTGGATGGATGAATATTACAGATATACCGTGGACCTGGATTGAATGAATATTACAGATATACCGTACCTGGATGAATTTACAATAACCATGACCAGATGGATGAATATTACAGATTATACCGGACATGGAGGGATGAATATTACAGAATACCGTGACTGGATGGATTGAATATACAGATATACCGTGACCTGGATGGATGAATATTACGATATTCCGTGACCTGGTGGATGAATATTACAGATATACCGTGACCTGGATGGATGAATATTACAGATATATGTGACCTGGATGAATGAATATTACAGATATACCGTGACCTGGATGAATGAATTACAGATATACCGTGACATGGATGACATGAATATTACAGATAACCGGACCTGGATGAATGAAATTACAGATATACCGTGGACTGGATGAATGAATATTACAGATATACCGTGGCCTGGATGGATGAATATTACAGATATACCGTGACCTGGATGATGAATATTACAGATATACGTGACCTGGATAGATGAATATTACAGATATACCGTGAACTGGATGATGAATATTACAGATATACCGTGAACCTGATGGATGAATATTACAATATACCGTGACCTGGATGATAATAACAGATTTACCGTGACCTGGATGAATGATAGTACAGATATACCGTGACCTGGATGAAGGAATATTACGATATACCGTGACCTGGATGATGAATATTACAGAATACCGTGACCTGGATGAATGAATATTACAGATATACCAGTGAACCGGGATGGATGTATATTACAGATATTACCATGACCTGGATGGATGAATATTACAGATATACGTGACTGGATGGATGAATATTAACAGATATACCTTGATCTGGATGGATGAATATTACAGATATACCGTGACCTGGAGGAATGAATATACAGATATACCGTGACCTGGATGGATGAAATATCAAGATATACCATGACCTGGATGGATGAATATTACAGATACACCGTGACTGGATGGATGAATATTACAGTATACCGGACCTGGATGAGATATTACAGATTACCGTGACCTGGATGGATGAATATTACAGATATACGTGACCGCGGAGATGAATATTACAGATATACTTGATCTGGATGGATGAATATACAGATATACCGTGACTGGATGAATGAATATTACAGACTATACCTGACTGGATGAATGAATATTACAGATATACCGTGACCTGAATGAATGAATATTACAGTATACAGGAACTGGATGAATGAATATTACCAGATATACCGTGACCTGGATGAATGAATATACAGAATACCATGACCTGGATGAAGAAATATTACAGATATCCATGACCTGATGACATGAAATATTACAGAAAATCCTGCCAGGAAGGATCTGTAAAGTAAGCTGCACATCCCTTTAATGCCGTCACTTATGGAAACTACGTCCACACGGGGGGTCTTATTAAAGGGATGTTGCATATACACAGACAGTGAAACCAAATGGATTTCAATCTAAAATAGTAAGTGAAATAAAAGGTTCTCTCCCTGGTCAGCCTTATTACCGTATTGTGGCCATGGGACCATTGGGGGGCAGGTAAGGCAACATGTTGCACTGGAGACGGCTGTATATCTCCCTGTGAGTTTATGGAGCGTAAAACGTAACCAAATCAAATTGCTTGGGCAATGTGTATGGATCCTGCTGGAGAATAATGATTGTCAATTCTCACTAAATAGAATCTGGTGAAAACCGAAAAAAAAAAGGGGAACAGTCCCCATTGGTTCCTTTACTGTCAGACGTAACCATCGGCGTCTTATGAGTGTCACATGATGTCAGCAAAGAAAAAATCACATATCATAATTAATACAACATAAAGCTAATTCCAAAATCCACCAACAGCAGTCCCGCGCCCTCCTAGCATGGAACATCTCTCTTTCTTTAAAGGTGATCAGACATTATACGATTTTATGTTACCAATGCAAACATTTCTATTGATTGGGACGAAAAAAAATTTCCGATATATATATGTGACATTAGATCGTAATATCGATCGTAATTACAATCGGGGTTTGGTAAATGATCGTAGTATTTTATGAAGTTTCAATTAAAGTAAATGTAATTTAACCACAATAGACAATATTCAACATTGATCAATATGTATGGTACATCTACATACAATTAACATTGTTACAGTCTGTCTATCATGTATGGGTCGGTTTTAAGATCGTAACTACAATTGTTAAGTGGTGGCCACCTTCAGTCTGTAAAGGTTTTTTTTTAAACATTTTTATGAAATGGGTTACATTATTTATATATTTTATTTTATATTCCCCATGTCAGAATTGTATGTTTTGTAATGTATTTGATAATGACTTAGTTATGAATATTTATTGTATTGTAATATGTGTACTTGGTATTGAATATTGTATGATTGTAATTTACCTTTGTATTGTACTATTTGCTTTCTTGTACTTTGTCCTGTCCCTTTTTCCTTGTTTACTTTGTTTCTGTCTTTGTTCCTTCCCGTTTCCTCTTTGTCTCCTTTTCTTCTGTTCCTCTTGCTGTCTTCCCTTTTCTTTTGTACTGATTGTATTGCATTGTGTATTAGATTGTAATTGTAATATTGTATTGTACTGAATATTGTATTGTAATGATATTGTATTATATTGTCATGGTTATTGTATATTGTACTGTAATATGGATATGTATGTGTCAATTTATATTGATTGTAATTTTTGTATTGTAATGATTGTATTGTACTGTAATAATTGTATGCATTGTAATTTGTATTGTATTGTAAATCTTGTATGTCTGTAAATATGTATTGCATTGTAACTGTATTGTATTGTAATATTATGTATTGATGACGATATTGTATTGTTTGTACATATTGTATTGTATTGTAATAGGTATTGTTGTAATATTGTAACTGTAATATTGTTATTGCTTGTAATATGTATTGGTTAATATTGATGAATATTGTATTGTCACCTGTATATTGTATGCATTGTCATATTGTATTGTATTGTAATCTGGGATGGTACTGTAATATTGTTTGCATTGTAATAGTTGTATTGATATTGAAATAGTATGTAATGTGTATTTACTGTAAATATGATTGTATTGTACTATTGGATTGTATTATGTATTATTGTATTGTATTGTAAATAATGTACTTGCATTTGTAATATGTATTGTAATATGTTATTTGTATGTAATATTGTATTGTAATATTGTATTGTATTGTAATATTGTATTGTATTGTAATATTGTATTGTAATGTTGTATTGTGTTGTATTGTAATATTGTATTGTATTGTATTGTGATATTGTTTTGTATTGTAATATTGTATTGTGATATTGTATTGTATTGTTATATGTGTTGTATTGTAAAATTTGTATTGTAATATGTATTGGATATTGTATTGTATGTGGATATTGTGTTGTATTGTAATATTGTATTGTGGAGAGTTGGATTCGTATTGTGGTATTTGTATTGTGATATGTATTGTATTGTGATTATTGTGTTGATTGTAATATTGTAAGTATTGTGGTATGCTATTGTATGTGGTATTCTATGTATTGTGAATTGACATTCCATGTGGCAACCTATAATAAAATCACACCCACAATTGTGACATTATATAAATGACCTCTTTCTACATTCGTGGTGATTTCAGTTTAATCCATCAGTGTCGTGATTAATTCAATTCTTCTTCATTACAGGAATCCCAGGAGAATGACCATCAGCAAAAAACATAAATCAATAAGCAACAAAAGATTCTCCAAGTCCACAGTGTCACTTTTACCCAATTCACGTGTCTGTTATGGAGATCCTGCCACTTACAAGGAGACTTTCTTTTATTACACAAATGACTCTCACTGCAAAGGTATCAGTGATAACCAATGAGCCACGTATTGCACATACCGTGTTATGTTACATTTTATTACACTGTCACCAGTCATAATGGTCATCCATGGAACTCCAGTTGTCTCGTGTCTTTGTACTGGGAATACTGCCCCGTGTACTGATACCTTATCATGACCTTACAGGACTGGGTACTCAAATGGGTAATTATTGCTTTTCGCCACCTCACCTCTCACCTGAAGGGGGGACCTTCCACGTCCAAACTGTATGTTTGATGTGTGGTCAAGTATAACAGGTGAATTTATTTTTTATTTTTTGGTGTATGGAATGTCCGTGTGTGAGATGTCGAACTTGCAACATTTCCCGGTCCACTCGAGGCGCAAATTCCGAAGGCGAGGATTTTCGGAAAATACGGACCCGAAATGGGGCTTGCTCCGTCCAAAATGTGAAAAATCTGCGAAATTTTGAATTACAGGATTTCTCGTATTTCGAAATTCACGGGAAATACGAGAAATCCTCGTAATTTCGAAAAATTTTGAAAAAAAAAACCACGGTTCGGAAAAGTTCGGAAGGCTGGGGAAAAAAGGGGAAGGAAAAAACCAGAAAATCCGCGCATCCGTCATTCGCCGAACGAGGTAAACCCCCGCGAACGTGGTTCGGATACGCAAAGACTGGGCCATCACTAAACAGGGATCCGATGTTTTTTGAAACATTCCTTCTATTTTCCTCGGAGACCCCCCTGCTACATATTGGATACACATGTTCTTCCTCACTGTCTTGCTTTTTTCCCCTTCACTGTTTGTATTTGTGTTCTTTTCTTTCCTCTACTTCTATTGACAAGTCCCAGTCCTGGATATCCACAGTTTTAAAGGGCTCCCTGAGATGTTTCAATTTTCTTTAGCCTCTCCTCTGTGCTCGTGGGGTATGTTCTCCTCGGCTCTAGTGTTTGGCATGTTCTGATGACACCCATCTTGGATCTAAGGGTGGTGGGAGTCAAACATCAAATACTAGATCTGTTTGTGTTTGGTTTGCTGTACACCTCTACTTCCATTTACCAGTTTCCTTCACTTCGTAACCAAGCAGTCCCCCAAGAAAGCCAGTTTGTTGTTTTTTAACCTTGTACCTTCTTCCGTTTGGTGAATTTAATGTTTTGGGTCCACCGCATTATGTGTTTCTGTGAAGTTTGTACTTCCTCGTTGGATTTTAAACCCAGGTGTCATCAACATATCTGAACAGTGGCTGGGTGCTATGATGCCCTTAACAGGTATTAAAGCCGCCTGTGTTTCTACCTACCCATGTAAAGGTTGGCCACAATCGGTGAAACTGGAGATCCCATAGCACCTCCATATTCGTTTTGCTATCTAGACAGCTTATCCCTGTATTTGCGAAATGGTTGGTATTCAGGGCACAGTCCAACAAGGAACACACCTGGTCTGGGTTGAGTCAGTCTGCTGGTAAGAGTGCTTGTCTTTGCCCCCCGTTTTCTCACCATGTCAACAGCCTCCTTTGTGGGTATACAAGTGAAGAGAGAATCACATATCAGGACACCATAGTTTCTTCTACACCGAGTACTTATATCATTCAAATCTTGTTTGTGAATCCTGAGAGTTCTGGATGTGATGCTTAGAACTTCACACAAATGTCCTAAAAAAGATGTTAGCTAGCTATTTTGCCACCTTGTATGTACAAGAGTTGATCGCTGACTATAGGTCTTAGTGGGCCCCCCTTATGTATCTTTGGGAGTCCATTAGGCAATGGATTTGCCCTGCACCAGGCGAGATGCGATTGTACATTGCTCGTTCATGGCTTTATTATCCCTTTTGAAGCTGTTGTATTAAGTTAATGACTCCTTTTCTTTGTAACGGCTGGTGAGGATCCCTTGTTAAAGCCTCATATGTTTGTTATCGGCCAGGAGCATGGTCGCCTTATCATGGTAGTCTAGGTGTTTGAGTACCACTGTGCATCTTCCTTTATCTGCCGTTAGCAATGGTGATACTTAATCTTTCTTGAGGGATGTTAAGGTGCTTCTTCTTTCTGTTTAGTGTCCATGTTAGATTGAAGATTTTTAGTTAGCACTGGCTAAGGCCTGCAGATCCTTAGGCAAGTTTGTTCTGACCTCACTCCTGTGGTAAACCTTTTATTTGTGGGATAGAGGCTTCTGTGGCTGCTATAATATACCCCACCAGGGATGGCTTTAGGGGTGATGGCAAAATTCAAGCCCTTACCACGGACTCTCCCAGTTCCCATGGGCTGGCGTCAGGGTCTGTTAGACAAGTTTCTTCACCCATCCTTCCTCTTGTTTGATGAAGTGACACTTCCCTCCTTTTTGATCCATTGTTTGTTTTCCTCCTTTGGGGCTAGTTCTGGGGATGACAGAATAGAGAACTTGTATGTTGCCTTTGTGCCCTTACATGCTGAGAAAGCTGTGCTTGTTTTGTGAACTCCATCAACGTCTTCCCAGATGGACCCCCCAGGTAGCTGTGAAGCCACGGTTCTTTCTATTGACTAATGTTGTGCATTAAGCATCGACTGTAACAAATGTTGTGTCTGTCGTATACCGTTCACTTAGGAGAGCTGTGTTTGGCCTTTTTTGCAGTATCTGTTTGGCTCTGGATGCCTTTACCCGTGAATCCAGACGTAGACTGCATGGTCTCTAGCCTTTGTTGTCCTTCATCGAGGTTAAAAAATCGCGTGGTTTCTTGTATCTGGGGGCCAATTTCTTGCTGTCTTTTCATATGCCGTACAAGTTTGAGGTTTCTTTTCTCCCCAAAATGATTAGAATATGCTTGTGAAGGTTCTCATTCCATCATTTGGGGAGAAAACCCTCAAACTTCGTACGGCAATATGAAGACCGCAAAGGAAATTGGGCATATTAAGAAAACCACCTGCGATTTTAACCTCCGATGCAGCACAAAGGCTAGTACCATGCAGTATACGTCATGGATTCCACGGTTAAAGGCATCAGAGCCAAACAGATACTGCAAAAGGCTCACACAGCTCCTATTGACGGGTATCGCAGACCCATTTTACCGTCGATGCGTTCATGCACAACATTAGTAACTAGAACAGAGCCTGGCCTCACAGCTCTCCTGTGTTCGCATCTGGGAAAGAGTGATGGAGTTACCAAACAAGCACAGCTTTCTCAGCATGTAAGGCAAACAACGGCAACAACAAGTTCTCCTATTTTGGTCATCCCCGAACACCCCAACAGGGGAACAACTACCGTGGATACAAAGGAGGGAATGTCACTTCTCAAACGAGAATGGTGAGAAACTTGTCTAACAGGACCCTGACCCCCAGAAATGGAAGTCCTTGGTAAGGCTTTGAATTTTGCCTCACGCCCTAAAGCCATCCCTGTGGTGGAAAAAAAATATTATAGCAGCCACAAAGCATCTACTCACAGTAATAAGGTATCACAGAGTGAGGCAGAACACTTCTGCCTTAAGTATCTGCAAGCCTTAGCAGTCGAAACTCCTTCATCAACACTCACAGGAAAGAAGACCTTAACATCCCTCAAGAAAGATTCATTATCTACCATTCTACCGGCAGATAAGAAGTGCACAGTGTACTCAACCCTCAGACTACATGATAAGGTGACCATGCTCTGGCCGATAACAACACATTAGGCTTTAACAGGGATCCCACCAGCCGTTACAAGAAAAAGGTCATAGACTTACTACAACAGCTTCAAAGGATAAAGCCATTGACCCGACAGGTATCACAATCGCCTCTACCCTGGTGAGGCACATCCATGCATATATGGACTCCCGATACAAGGAAGGGGCCACACTAAGACCTATAGTCAGCAGCATCATCTCGGTAACATACAAGGTTGCAAAATATCTAGCTACAGTCTTAGGACCGTTGAGTGGGAAGTAATTCTAGCATCACATCCAGAACTCTCAGATTATCACCAACAAGATTGAATATATTACTCGGTGTAGAAGAAACTATGGTGTCCTAGAGATGTTACATCTCTCTTCACTTGTATACCCACCAAGGAGGCATGTTGTACATGGTGCGAAACCGGCTGGGGGCCAGACAGCAACTCTTACGCAGCATAACTGTCTCAACCCAGAAACGGTGTGTTCTTGTTGGACTTGTGCTGACCCACCTATTCAAATACCAGGCTAAGTTCTATAAGCAAAAACATGGATGTTGCTATTGGATCTCCAGTTTCACCTATTGGGCCAACCCTTTACATGGAGGAGGTAGAAACACATGCGCTTAATACCTTTAAGGGCATAGCACCCACCATGGTTTCAGAATTGGTTGATGACACCTGGGTTAAAATCCACCAAAGGAGTGACAAGCTTCAACAGAACACATTTAATGTGGTGGCCAAAACATTAAATTCCAGGGGAAGAGGTACAAAACAACACACTGGCTTTCCTTGGACTGTCTTTGTATAAGTTAAGGAAAATGGTAACTGGAAGTAGAGGTTTACAGAAAACCAACACACACATATCGTTTTGATGTTTAGACCTCCCCCACCCTGTAGATCACAAGCTGGGGGTCATCAGAACCCTGCAACACAGAGCCGAGAAATCCCCACTAGCACGAGGCGAAGGCTAAAGAAATCAAACATCTCAGAGGAGCCCTTAAAACTTGTGGATCTCCAACTGGGCCTTTGTCAAAATAAGTAGAAGGAAGACAAGAACACAATCCAACTAGTGAATGGTAAAGCAAGACAGGTAGTAATAACATGGTCATCCCATATGTAGCCAGGGGTCTCCGAGAAATTAATAAGAATTTTCAAAAAACATCGTATCCCTGTCTGCTTAAACCGTAACAACACAACTGAGGCAGCAATTGTACATCCAAAAGACCATACCAAAACCCAAGAAAAGCGCATATATATGCGGTTGCAGTGCTAGTTAATAATGCTCTGATTTGTTGTGGGGGAGACCAAACTGCACACCAACTGCATCAACGTATGCTGCCGCCCCAGCCAGAAGAGGCCAATTCCTCGGGTCGGACTCAGCCGTGTATCTGCATCTAAGGAAAAGACAATACCTTTGAAGATTGTAATGTTACATACTGGCCGAAGGAACGTGACTGGTTCAAGAGAGGTGTTAATGCGGCTTTAGGTGAAATAAAGAACCAAGACAACCTAATAGGGTGGGGGGGGTTCGCACCACTGTCTGCCATTACAATGCTGTTTTACACCTTACCCTGGGCGTTTCCTTAAACACCTCTTGCCACTAATCTTAATCACACCCTTACACACCTGGCTGTGATGATGGCTAATTGGGATTTTCCAGGGTACATAATTGCCCAATATTCTTGTACAAGTCATTCTGAATTGAAAAGCCAGTCGGATGACTAGCGACCCGTCTTCAAAACTACTTTTCAAGTCCAGTTTGAGTCTTAATGAATACACAGATATTATTTATTATTATTGTTGTTAGTATATTAATTGTTATTCTTATCCTTATTATTATATTGTTGTTTCAATTAGATCAACTGACTTGACATGTAGTTCTTGAAGACGTGTTCGCTTAGTCATCCGACTGCTTTTCTTTTTCTCATTCAGAAGACTTGTAACAAGAATCTGTGGCAATTAATGTACCCTGGCAAATCCCAATTGCATTCACACAGCCAGTGTTAAGGGTTGAATTGGATAGTGGCTAAGAGGTGTTATCGGAACGTCCCAGAGTAAGGTGTTAAAACCAGCATTGTACATGGCAGACAGTTGGGGGCATATTTTATAAAGAGCAAAAAGTGGCGAAATGTTTTTCGCATTTCCGCATTTCTCGCATGGGGTTTTTTTCGCCAAACAGACAGTTAACGCTATTTATAAAGGTAGCGTTAACCGAATGGCCAAACCCGTTTCCGCGAGCTATCGCTAAACCCTTTCGCCTAAACTTCGCAATGTAATTTTAGCGAAAAAGGAGCAAAAAAGCATAACACAGCGATTATAAAAGATCGAAAGTGTTTTTACCCTTTGCGCGTTAAAAAGAGCGAAAGATTACGCGACCAACTGAAGGTGGTGAAAAAGTCCATTGCTTGAGCGAAAAGAGCATTCTAATGGGTAATATGCCTTGACAAAGCGACACGCGCATTATAGGGCGCGATCGCGCATAAGAGGTAAATATTCCTGTGAAAAGCAACATTAGAAAGGCGAACGCCGCATTAGAATGTAATATGCCTTGAAAAGCGACATTAGAAGGCATCGCCCCCTTAGAATGTAATTAGCCTTAAAAAAGCGACGTCGCATTGAGAAAGGCGAACGCACATTATAAAAGGCGAACGCACTTAGAATGGAATCTGCCTTTGGAAAATCGAACGCGCATTAGAAGGCGAACGCCCATTAGAAAGGCAACGCGCATTAGAAGGGCGAATGATTGCAGTGCAAAAGAAAATTGTATCCAATTGGAAATTCTAACGATTATTGCACTAAATAAGACTGGCTGACTTCTTGGTAAATGTGTTGTGGCCATTTTGAACTTTGACATCAGTTTCTAAGTGGGCTTTTTCTGGTTTCGAATGGTTTTCACAATGCCATCTCTTAGATGAGCGTTAATTTTTCGCCCTGCTATACGTTCGCTCTTTATCGCGCCCCGTTCGCCTTTTCACTCGAAGTGTGTTTTTTTCGCCTTTTTTATAATAGGCGAAAGAAGGCCCCAAATGGCGTTAATTGTCGCTGCGATTTTGCTGCGCTAATTATTTGGCGAAAAAGACATCCATTATAAATATGCCCCTTGTGTCCGAACAATGCTGTTTTTGAACCCCTTACTCTGGGCGTTCCTATAACCCTCTTAGCCCTATCCAATCACACCCTTAACCTGGCTGTGATATCTAATGGGATTTTCCAGGGTACCTATTCCAGCAGATTCTTGTACAGTCATTACTGAATTAGAGATCCAGGTCGGATTGACTAGCGACCGTCTTCCAGAACTAAACTTCAAGTCCAGTTGATCTATGGGAATACACAGATATACCATGAACCCTGGAATGAATGAATATTACATATATAACCATGACTGGCTGGTATGAATATTACCAGATGTACCGTGACGCTGGATGGATGAATATTAGCAGATATACCGTGACATGGATGAATGAAATTATTACAGATATACGGGTTACCTGGATGAATGAATATTACAATATACGTGACCTGGATGAATGAATAATTACACGATAGAACCCGTGACTAGGTGATGAATATTACAGAAGACCGTGACCTGGATTGATGGATCTTACAGATATACCGTGCCTGGATGGGATGAATATTACAGATATAGCCATGACCTGGATGGACCTACTATTCCAGATACTATCTCGTATGACCTGGATGGATGAATCAATATTACCGATTACCGTGACATGGATGAATAATATTAAGCAGATATACCGTACGCTGGATGATAATATTACAGATATACCGGTGAACCTGGCTGAATGACTATTACAGATATACATGACCTGGATGAATGATCCATCTTGCAGATATACCATGACCTGGATGAATAATACTTACAGATATACCATGACCGTGGATAGATGAATATTACAGATATACCTGTGACATGGACTTAAATGATTATTACAGATATACTCAATGACCTGGATGAAGGAATATTACAGATATACCATGAACCTGGATGGATGAAATATTACAAGATATACCGTGACATGTAGAATGAAATATTACAGCTATCCCGTTACACTGGATGAATGTGACTATTACGATATACGTGTACTGGATGAAGTGAATATTACAGATATACAGTGACCTGGATTAATGAATATGTACAGATTCTCCCGTGACCTGGATGGATGAATATTACATGATAATACGGTGACCTGGAATGGAAGGAATATTACAGATATCCAGTGACCTGGAATGGGATGAATAATTACAGATATACCATGACCTGGATGATGGAATATTACAGATATACCATTAACCTGGATGGGCTATAATATTACAGATATACCTGGACCTGGATGGTAAAATATTACATATATACCATGACCTGTATTGACTAATCTTACAGATACCCTGACCCGAGGGATTGAATATGTTCAGATATAAATACATGATCTGGGATGGATGAATATTACGATATACCAAATGACTCCTGATTGGATGAATATTCAGATATACCATGATCTGGGATGGAATGAATATACAGATATACCATGATCTGGATGAATGAATATTCCATATATACCCCGTAGACCTGTATGAATGAATATTACAGTATACTCATGACCCTGGATGGATGATATACATATATACCATGAGCAGGATGGATGAATATTACAGATATACCCCAGTGACCTGATGGATAATCTTACAGATATACCATGACCCGATATGGATGAATATTCAGATAATCCCTGACCTGGCTAATGAAATCTTAACCGATCTACCGTGACCCGGATGGATGATTATTAAGTTAACTGACCCCTGCTTGAATGAATATCTACAGATATACCATGACCTAGGATGAATGAATATTACAGATATATATCCGTGACCGATGGATGATATTACAGATATAACCCTGACTGGATGAATGAATATTACAGGATATACCGTGCCCTGGATGGATGAATATTAGATATACCTGACCTGGCTGGGATGAATATTACAGATATACCGTGACCTGGATTGTGACAATGACATATTGCCAGATATACCCGTGACCCTTGGATGAATTAACTATTACCGATATACCAATGACCTCTTGATGGATGACTATTACAAGCATATAACATTACCTGTAATGGATGAATATTACAGATATAAACATTACTGGATTGATGAATATTACAGATACAACACATGAACGCCAGACCGTGGACTCCTGGATGGATGAATAGTACCAGATCTCGCTATGATCTGATTAATGAAATATTACAGATATAACCCTGGACCTGGATGATTGAATATTTACAGATATACCATGACCTTAATGGATGATATTACCCGATATCCGACCTGATTGGATTAATATTACGATATACCCGTGGACCTGGAGGGATGTAATATTACCGATAATAACATGACCCTGATGATGAATATCTAATCGCAGATTACCCATGCACCTGCCTAATGACATTACAGATATCCAAAGCCCCTAGCGTGTTGTAACCCATACACCCGTGACACCTGCTGGATGAATGAATATTCAGAATATCCGTGACCCGGATGGTTATATTACAGTAAAGATTACCGTCGGACCGAGATGGATTGAACGTTATTCAGGAGTATACGTGATTACCCCCTGGATGAGCTGAATATTACCGATCATAAAACCCGGTACCCGGTCGGCTGAATATTAACAGATATCCACGTGAGCCCCGGCTTGATAGCATCTTACACGATATACCCCCCCTACTAGCCGTGACCTGGATGATGAAAATTACAGATAATATAACCTTGACCCGGATGAATGAATATTAACGATAATACCGTGACATGGATGGATGACATATTACAGATATACACCGTGACCCTTGAATGGATGATATTACATATATACCGTGACCTGGATGTGAATATTACAGATAGACCGTGACCATGATGGATGATATTACGAATCACGTGACTGGATGGATGAATATTCAGTGATATACCGGGACATGGATGGATGAATTACCGATATCATATACCAGTGACCCAGTGGATGGATGATCTTACCGATTACCGTGACCTGGAATGAGAATGAATATTACCACGATACACACCGTGACCTGGAATGATAATAGTTTACGATCTCCCGTGACCTGGATGGCATGAAATATTACAGATAATCTGACCATGACCGTGATGGATTAATATACAGATATACCATGACCTGGATGAATGATAACCTTCACACAGCATATCATTATACTTATTATTATTATTCTTATTGTTTTGTTGTTAGTAATATTATTATTTTATTATTAATATAATAATATTAATATTATTAGTTATATTGTGACAATATTTCTTATATTTTCCCCATTACCCAGAACATTCAGCCAATCCGCCATAAGCTTGGGGAGACCACATTATCAAGTGACTGTCGCACCTCTACCTGCCTATGATGTTTAAAACTGAATAGAAGAGTTTTTTTTTTTTTTATAGATCCATTGGTGACCTACAAATGAATAGATTAATTCCCATTTGATCCAATCCATGAGTTTTCTCATCACATCTGCCGCATTCGTTTAATATGGAGAGGACACAAAGCAGGGTCACCATAAAGTCCTGCACCGGCACCCTTTTAGGGGCCCAGTTCGTGTGCGTAGGGGCTAGGTATCTGCCAACTCTCCATCTGAACATTGTGAACTTGTTACTGGGAAATTTCTCACGACATTACGGGTTTATTTTTTCATCTTTTAATGTTAGTTCCCTGTCGGAGCCCTTTAGTCCTATCGTCTGGACACACTTGGGGCCCCTTTAAAGCCTTTTCCTCGGGGCCCTTTTAATTCCAGTGCCCTGCGTATCACCTTCTTCATCACTTTCCTCGCAGGTTCGGAGCGTGGTGCTCCCTAATCTCATGCATCCCCACCTTGACCCTCTCATCAATCCGTTGCGTGTCCCTTTTCGTCATTGCTGTGGACACCCCTTTCTGCCTCGGGGCCTTCTTCAATCGTTCGGGCTGCACCATTTTATCCTCGGCGTGCCCTTTACAATTCTTTTATGCCTCCGCCCTGCCTGACCCTTTATAATCCTCCGGGTGCCGCTTTATCCATTCCTGGACCCCCCCTTTACTCCCCTCGGGGCCCTTTACTCTCGGTCCATCTCCTCTCTTATCCTCTGGGCCCTTTTCTGCCGTCCGTCTAGACCCGTTATACTCCTCTGTCTGCTTTAAACCGAACAACACACTGAGGCAGCAATTGGTACATCCGAAAGACCCAATACCAAAACACAAGAAAAGCGACATCATATATGCAGTGCAGTGCAGTGAAGAATGCTCTGATTTGTATGTGGGGGAGACCAAACAGCAACTGCATCAACGTATGGCCCAGCACAGAAGAGCCAATTCCTCGGGTCAGGACTCAGCCGTGTATCTGCATCTTAAGGATAAAGGACATACCTTTGAAGATTGTAATGTTAACATACTGGCGAAGGAACGTGACTGGTTCAAGAGAGGTGTTAAGGAGGCCATTTATGTGATAATAAAGAAACCAAGCCTAAATAGAGGTGGGGGGGTTCGACACCAACTGTCTGCCATGTACAATGCTGTTTTAACACCTTACTCTGGGCGTTCCTATAACACCTCTTAGCCACTATCTAGTCACGCCCTTAACACCTGGCTGTGATATGCTAATTGGGATTTTCCAGGGTACATAATTGCCACAGATTCTTGTACAAGTCATTCTGAATTGAGAAAGCCAGTCGGATGACTAGCGAAACGTCTTCAAGAACTACAATTCAAGTCCAGTTGATCTAATTGAATACAACAGATATACCATGACCTGGATGAATGAGAACCTTCACAAGCAATAATAATAATAATAATAATAATAATAATGATAATAATGATAATAATAATAATAACAACAACAATAATAATTACCAATAGCGCAACTTGCGGCGGGTTGACGGGTATCGCTAAAGATTCCTGCGAAGCCAGCACACACTATTTACGCCATTTTAGAGCCACCGTTCGATAGTTTAATAGCCACAGTTGCGCTGGGGTTAAAGCCGGTATTGAATATTGGAAGGGGGATATGAACAGATCGATTTCGGTTCCAGGTAAATCCCCCAGAACATTAATAGGGTATTGCTGTCTATCGTCTCCTTTCTAGAAGCTGATATCGACTCTCACTGCAAAGCTATTGGGGTTTACCCATTACCAATCTTTAATGCCAGCTTTCTGTATTCATGGCATTCACCAACTGTCTGCCATGTACAATGCTGTTTTGACACCTTACTCTGGGCGTTCCTATAACACCTCTTAGCCACTATCCAATCACGCCCTTAACACCTGGCTGTGATATGCTAATTGGGATTTTCCAGGGTACATTATTGCCACAGATTCTTGTACAAGTCATTCTAAATTGAGAAAGCCAGTCGGATGACTAGCGAAACGTCTTCAAGAACTAAACTTCAAGTCCAGTTGATCTAATTGAATACAACATATATATCATGACCTGGATGGATGAATATTACAGATATACCATGACCTGGATGAATGAATATTACAGATATACCATGACCTGGATGAATGAATATTACAGAAATATCCTGCAGGAAGGATCTGTAAAGTAGCTGCACATCCCTTTAATGCCAGTCACTTATGGAACCTACGTCCACACGGGGTCTTTATTAAAGGGATGTTGCATATCACAGACAGTGAAACCAAATGGATTTCAAATCTAAATAGTAAGTGAAATAAAAGGTTCTCTCCCTGGTCAGCCTTATTTTACCGTATTGTGGCCATATGGGACCATGGTCCGGTAAGGCCATGTTGACACTGGAGACGGCTGTATATCTCCCTGTGAGTTTATGGAGCGTAAAACGTAACCAAATCAAATTGCATTGGGCAATGTGTATGGGATCCTGCTGGAGAATAATGATTGTCCAATTCTCACTTCAATAGAATCTGGAAAACAGAAAAAAAGGGGAACAGTCCCCATTGGTTCCTTTTACTGTCAGACGAACCATCGGCGTCTTATGATGTCACTATGATGTCAGCAAAGAACAAATCACAATTATCATAATTAATACAACATAACAGCTAATTCCCAAATCCACCAATCAGCAGTCCCGTCGGCCTCCTAGCATGGAACATCTCTCTTTCTTTAAAGGTGACCAGACATTATCCCGATTTTATGTACAATGCAACATTTCTATTGATTGGACGAAAAAAATTTCCGATTATATTATGTGACATTAGATCGTAATATCGATCGTAATTACAATCGGGGTTTTGGTTAAATGATCGTAGTATTTTATGAAGTTTTCAATTAAATGTAAATGTAATTTAACCTCACAATAGACAATATTCAACATTGATCAATATGTATGGTACATCTACATACAATTAACATTGTACATCTGTCTATCCATGTATGGGTCGGTTTAAGATCGTAATTACAATTGTAATAGTGTATGGCCACCTTCAGTCTGTAAGGTTTTAAACATTTATTATGAAATGGGTTACATTATTTATATATTTTATCTTATATTCCCCATGTCAGAATTGTATGTTTTGTAATGTATTCTGATAATAGATTGTTATGTAATATTATATTGTATTGTAATATTGTATTGTAATATTGTATTGTAATATTGTATGTATTGTATTATTGTATGTTAATATTGTATTGTATTGTAATATTATATTGTATTGTAAATATTGTATTGTATTGATAATCTTGTATTGTACTGTAATATTGTATTGCATTGTAATATTGTATTGTATTGTAATATTGTATTGTACTGTAATATTGTATTGCATTGTAATATTGTATTGTATTGTAATATTGTATTGTATTTGTAATAGGTTTTTGGTATGTGTATATGTATATTTACGTAATGATTGTTTAATTGACTTAATTATTGTATTGTAATATTGTATTGTAATATTGTATTGTACTTAATATTGTAGGCATTGTAATATTGTATTGTATTGTAATCTTGTATTACTGTAATATTGTATTGCATTGTAATATCTGGATATGTTTGTAATATTGTTGCTAAGTGGTATTTGTACTGTAATTGTATTGTATTGTACTTGATTGATATTGTGATAATTGTTATTGTATGATATGTATTGCATGTAATATTGTTTATCATTGTATTTGTTGTAATATTATGTATTGTAAATTATGTATGGTAATTGTAATGTATGTATATGATTGTATTGTAATATTGTATGTAATGTTTGTATTGTGTTATGTATATTGTATTGTATTGTTTGTGATTATTGTTTTGTATGTATATTGTATTGTGATATTGTATTGTATTTTGATATTTGATTGTTTTTTGTGTAATATTGTATTGTAATAATATTGTATTGTGATATTGTATTGTATTGTGATATTGTGTTGTATTGTAATATTGTATTGTGATATTGTATTGTATTGTGGTATTGTATTGTGATATTGTATTGTATTGTGATATTGTGTTGTATTGTAATATTGTATTGTATTGTGGTATTCTATTGTATTGTGGTATTCTATTGTATTGTGAAATTGTACATTCCATGTGGCAACATATAAATAAAATCACACCCACACTTTGTGCACATTATATAAATGACCTTTTACTACATTCCGTGGTGATTTCCATTTAATTCCATCAGTGTCGTGATTAATTCAATCTTCTCATTACAGGAATCCCAGTAGAATGACCATCAGCAAAAACAAAATCACATCAGCAACAAAAGATTCTCCAAGTTCCACATTGTCCTTTTACCCCATTCACGTGTCTGTTTATGGAGATTCTGCACTTACAATGAGACTTTCTTTTTATTAAACAAATGACTTCCACTGCAAGGTATCAGTGCTAACCACTGAGCCACCGTATTGCACATACCGTGTTATGTTACATTATACACTGCACCAGTCATAATGTTACATCCACTGGATACTCCGTGTCTCCGTGTTACTGGGGAATACTGCCCCGTGTACTGATACCTTCTCATGACCTACAGACTGGTACATAAATGGGTAATTATGCGTTTTCGCCACCTCACCCTCTCACCTGAAGATGGGGGCACCTTCCACTCCAAAATGTATGTTCTGATGTGTGGTCAAGTATAAACAGGTGAATTTATTTTTTATTTTTTTGGTGTATGGAATGTCCGTGTGTAGAGATGTCCGAACTTCGCAAAATCCGGTCCACTCGAGGTTCCGCAAATTTCCGAATGCGAGGATTTTTCGAAAATACGGACCCGAAAATGGGGCTTGCTCCGTCCAAAAATGTGAAAAATCTGCGAAATTTTGAATTTACGAGGATTTCTCGTATTTTCGAAAATACGGGAAAATACGAGAAATCCTCGTAATTTCGAAAAATTTTGAAAACACGGTTCGGAAAAGTTCGGAAGGCGGAAAACCAGAAAATCCGCGCTATCCGTCATTCGCGAACGAGGTAAATCCACCGCGAATCCGGGTTCGGATACGCAAACTGGGCCATCACTATCTGTGTGTAGGAATCATACATTAGGTTACATAGTATTTTTTTATGATGTAACCTCTAAAAAAAATGTATAGAGCAATTATAGTCCAGACCCTCTAAAACCCCTCCCCTAAAAGTGCCCAAGACAAAGAGCAAACCTTGTGCTTTGCCTACACACCCCATACATGGACAAGCTCCAATCTTAGTCCTGATTTGGCTCCGCCTCCTCTCATAGTCCAGGACTTATTTATTGACAAATTCCAACCAAAATTACACCTGCCAGTGGTTTGGAAAAAGTGGTAACAAATTATCCCCCAATATCCTAGGCCATAGAAGCGGCAGCGTTTGGAATCTCTATAGATAGGAGAAGATGCTGAAATTTCATTTTCCACGTTGATGTTTATTTTGCTGGTGATAAATGGGGCACAATTGTCTCTTAATTAAAAACTCCGTCACCAGCGCAAAACCCGAACAGTTTCTAACGCGGCTTAAATCCCATTACGGCGAGTTTCTCTCTCCATTCATATTGATTTCACACCAGGTTCCGTCCGTAGGCTACGAAATGACAGGGATTCTCGTTACGTTTGGCTGGTAAAATATGGTTCTCATTACAGGTTGTGCTCCCAGAGAAATACGAACTTTCCTTCCTCTTCATTCACTTGTTAAAAATCAACTTTTATTGGTAAATAATGTGAATTCAGCCTTGACGTGTTTATTACAGATAATAATTGTACAGAGGGGCAGTTAGTGGGAACAGGATCTATTTTCTCTTATCACGTCTATAAATTACTGGCGTGGGAGGTTCTTCTATTTCTTTCCTTCACAGGAAACGGTAACTAACCTGATACAGTAACTAGATGGTCTGTGATGGAAACTCTGCATCCTCTGTCATTCATTCATAAGAAAAGTACCAAATCCAGGGCAGGTTTAACTCCAGAAGCATCAACTCCTAAGGGACCCCATTAAGGTTGAAATAGCTGAGGGTGGGTGAAGAAGACGGATGAGGGGCTGAATATATATTTGTCATGTCGGGTTTTGGTGGTGGGGACTAGAGAAGTAGTTAAGGTTTGAATAGAATCCGGTTTCGAATCGAGGGTTTCGAAGTTCCAACAAAAACTTTTAAAATTTTGAAAACTCAGATTTTTCTGACTTTTGATTTTTCTCAAAACTTTCGATTTTGGTAAAAATTTTTAGTTTTTATAGTAACCCACGAATCTGGAAGTCGATTTCAGAAACCCGCAACAAAAAATATACCACGAATGTCAATAAAGTTTGTTTTTTATAAGATCTGTTTATATATACGTGTTCCCCAGACCATTCCCAGCCACCAGCGCCGTTTACATTAACATACTATATATATACTATACATATACTATACATATACTATACATATACTATACATATACTATACTATACACACTATACATATACTATACATATACTATACATATACTATACTATACACTATATAACACTACTATCATATATCTATATACTATACATCACTAATACATATACTATATACATATACTATACTTACACACTAATACCATATACTATACATATACTATACATATAACTATAACATATACTATCTATATACTATACATACTATACATACTACTATACTAACACTACACAACGCTATACAACTATACTATACGATACATACATACATCATATATCATATATACGAATACATATACTATACTATACACATACTATCACTATACATATACATATACTATACTATACATAATACTATCTATAACACACTATACAATATACTATACTATACTCTATACATATACTATACTATACACCTATACATACATATACATATACATATACTATACTATACACACTATATATATCACTATACCTATACTATACATATACTAATACTATACACCTCATATAACATACTACATATACATACTATACACACTATACATATACTATACTATACAACACACTATACATATACTATACTATACACACTATACATATTCTATACTATACACACTATACATATACTATACTATACATACTATACATATACTATACTATACACACTATACATATACTATACTATACACACTATACATATACACTACATACTATACACACTATACATATACATATACATACTACTATACATACATATACTATACACATATACTATACTATAAACACACTATACATACATACTATCACACTATACATATACTATACATATACTTCATACTATATACATATACATATACACACTATACATATACTATACTATACACACTATACATATACTACTAATACACT
The DNA here is from genome assembly GCA_019447015.1 of Hymenochirus boettgeri. Classification (NCBI taxonomy): domain Eukaryota; kingdom Metazoa; phylum Chordata; class Amphibia; order Anura; family Pipidae; genus Hymenochirus; species Hymenochirus boettgeri. Next base: position 36,119 of record JAACNH010000293.1, on the reverse strand, counting down.
ACATACATATACTATACATTATACTATACTATACACCTATCACATAATACTATACTATACCACTATACCTATACTATACTAACACACTATACTATATCCACTATACATAATACTCTATACTATACCTATACATATACATACATACAACTATAACATATAACTATACATATATACTATCACACTAACTACATACTATACTATACACTATCCCACATCTACATATACTATACTATACACTAACATATACTATACATACTACACCTATTACTATACTACTACTATACATATCATACTTACACTATACTATACATCATACTATACATACTAACTAAACAACTATACATAACTATACTATTAGCCCTTATTTATAATGCTTGCGTGCTGGTTTAGACATTCCCTTTAAGTATTTTATGTTTGCGTGCTGTATAGACATTCCCTTTAGTTTTATATATGCGTGCTGGATAGGCATTCCTTTAAGTATTTATATTTGCTGCTGAAGATAATTCCTTTAAGTATTTATATTTGCGTGCTGGATAGACATTCCCTTTAATTATTTATATTTGCGTGCTGATAGACTTCCCTTTAAGGTTTTATTTTGCGTGCTGGTAGCATTCCCTTAAGTATTTATGTTTGGTGCTGGATGGACATTCCCTTTAAGTATTTTATATTTGGCTGGGATAGCATTCCCTTTAAGTATTTATAGTTGCGTGCTGGACGATATTCCCTTTAATTATTTATATTTGCGTGCTGGATAGACATTCCCTTTAAGTATTTAGATTTGCGTGCTGGATAGACATTCCCTTTAATATTTTATATCTGCTTGCTGGATAGACATTCCCTTTAAGTATTTATATTTGCGTGCTGGATAAGACATTCCCGTTTAAGTATTTATTTGCGTGCTGGATAGACATTCCTTTAAGTATTTATATTTGCGTGCTGGATAGACATTCCTTTAAGTATTTATATTTGCGTGCTGGTAGACCATTCCCTTTAAGTATTTTATTTTTCTGCTGGATAACATTCCCTTAAGTATTTATATTTGCGTGCTGGACAGACATTCCCTTTAAGTATTTATATGTGCGTGCTGGACAGGCATTCCCTTTAAGTATTTATATTTGCGTGCTGGATAGACATCCCCTTTAAGTATTTATGTTTGCGTGCTGGATAGGCATTCCCTTTTAAGTATTTATATATTGCGTGCTGGACAGATATTCCCTTTAAGTATTTATATTGGCGTGCTGGATAGACATTCCCTTTAAGTATTTATATTTGCGTGCTGGTTAGACATTCCCTTTAAGTATTTATGTTTGCGTGCTGGATGGACATTCCCTTTAAGTATTTATATTTGCGTGCTGGATAGGCATTCCCTTTAAGATATTTATATTTGCGTGCGGACAGATATTCCCTTTAAGTATTTATATTTGCGTGTGGATGACATTCCCTTTAAGTATTTATATTTGCGTGCTGGATAGACATTCCCTTTAAGTATTTATCTGCGTGCTGGATAGACCTTCCCTTTAGTATTTTATTTGCGTGCTGGATAGACATTCCCTTTAGTATTTATATTGCGTGCTGAGATAGACATTCCCTTTAAGTATTTATATTTGGCGTGCTGGATAGACATTCCCTTTAAGTATTTATATGTGCGTGCTGGATAGACATTCCCTTATATTTATATTTGCGTGCTGGATAGACATTCCCTTTAGTATTATATTGGCGTGCTGGACAGACATTCCCTTTAAGTATTTATATGTGCGTGCTGGACAGGCATTCCCTTATATTTATATTTGCGTGCTGGATAGACATTCCTTTAAGTATTTATGTTTGCGTGCTGGATAGACATTCCCTTTAAGTATTTATGTTTTTGCGTGCTGGATAGCATTCCTTTAAGTGTTTATATTTGCGTGCTGGACAGATTTCCCTTTAATATTTAATTGGCGTGCTGATATGACATTCCTTTAAGTTTTTATATTTGCGTGCTGGATAGACATTCCCTTTAAGTATTTATATTTGCGTGCTGGATAGACATTCCCTTTAAGTTTGCGTGCTGGATAGACCTTCCCTTTAAATATTTATATTTGCGTGCTGGATAGACATTCCCTTTAAGTATTTATATTTGCGTGCTGGGATAGACATTCCCTTTAAGTATTTATATTTGCATACTGGACAGATATTCCCTTTAATATTTTATATTTTGGGCGTGCTGGATAGACACTTCCCTTTAAGTATTTATATTTTGCGTGCTGGATAGACCATTCCCTTCAAGTATTTATATTTGCGTGCTGGCAGAATTATTCCCTTTAAGTATTTATATTTGCTGATAGAACATTCCCTTTAAAGTATTTATTATTTGTGTGCTGATAGACATTCCCTTTAATATTTATATGTGCGTGCTGGATAGACATTCCTTTAGTTAGTTTTATTTTGTGTGCTGATAGACATTCCCTTTAGATTTTATATTTGCGTGCTGGACAGATATTCCCTTTAAGTATTTTTATGTGCGTGCTGTAACATTCCCTTTATTTTATATGTGCGGCTGGATAGACATCCCTTTAGATATTTATATTTGCGTGCTGATAGACATTCCCTTTAAGTATTTATATTTGCGCGCTGGACAGATATTCCCTTTAAGTATTTATATGTGCGTGCTGGATAGACATTCCCTTTAAGTATTTATATTTGTGTGCTGATGACATTCCCTTTAAGTATTTATATTTGCGTGCTGGACAGATATTCCCTTTAAGTATTTTTATGTGCGTGCTGATAGACATTCCCTTTAAGTATTTATATGTACGTGCTGGATAGACATTCCCTTTAGATATTTATATTTGCGTGCTGATAGACATTCCCTTTAAGTATTATATTTGCGTGCTGGATAGACATTCCCTTTAAGTATTTATATGTGCGTGCTGGATAGCATTCCCTTTAATATTTAATATTGCGTGCTGGATAGACATTCCCTTTATATTTATATGTGCGTGCTGGATAGACATTCCTTTAGATATTTATAATTTGCGTGCTGATAGACATTCCCTTTAAGTATTTATATTTGCGCGCTGGACAGATATTCCCTTTAAGTATTTATAATGTGCGTGCTGGATGACTTCCCTTAAAGTTTATATGTGCGTGCTGGATGACCATTCCCTTATATTTTATATTTGCGTGCTGATAGACATTCCCTTTAAGTATTTATATTTGCGCGCTGGACAGATATTCCCTTTAAGTATTTATATGTCGTGCTGATAGACATTCCCTTTAAGCACGTGATTTAGCTTGCTGGATATAATAAAGGGGTTGTAAGTTCTCTGATAAGTTCCTCAATCACCTACACTAAGAATTGACACTCTGTTCCATTAATTACATAAGTATCTTTACTGTGTACATTAACCATTACAGAAAGCTGTCATTACCACCCATAGACCACTTTTAGCACCAGCTGTTTATCTCCCCAGTTTCTTCATTCCACCTCACTCCCGATATCTAAATGACGTTAATGCTCTGGCGCAGAAATGACTGATCGCTGCTATTAAGTAAAAGACTTTCCCGGGATGTGTTAGTGGAGAATATCTCTATGTGGGAGCGTATCTAAATATATCCCATATGTATGATAACTCATAATCAATATGGTGTGGAACTAGCCCTGTTTTTATATAATGAAACTCGACAGTCTACAGAATGGTTACAATGTATCTATTTCTCTCTGTGTTAGTATTACGGTGATACACAGCACATACGGACCCTTATTGGGATATTTCCATTTGACCAATCGCCTGCTGCAATTTTTATAGTCAATCGGGACAGAAGATCAGACCATGTGTCACAGCCTTAGTCCTTTAAATAAAACAATGTATAATGTAGTGTAAACTAATACCATTCTTCTTTTTTACGCAATATAATACACAATACATGATTTACAGTACATAATACACACTATAATACACAATACAATATATTACACTATATAATACACAATATAATACACAATACAATATATTACACTATATAATACACAATATAATACACAATACAATATATTGCACTATATAATACACAATAATACACAATACAATATTTCACTATATAATACACATAAATACACATAATTATACACTATATTACACATATAATACACAATACAAATATACACTATAATAATACCATATAATACAATAAATATATTACACTATATATACCCAATATAATACACAATACACATTCATTGCACTATATAATAACACAATATAATACACAAAACAATATATTGCACTATCTAATACACAATAAATCCAATACAATATATACCTATATAATACACAATATCAATACCAATACATATATTACACTATATAATACACAATATAATACACAATACAATATATTTACACAATATAATACACAATATAATACACAATACAATATATTGAACTATATAATACACAATATACTACACAATACAATATATTATACTATATAATACACAATATAATACACAATACAATATATTACACTATATAATACACTATATAATACACAATACAATATATTACACTATATAATACACAATATATTACACAATACAATATATTACAGTATATAAAACACAATACAATATATTACCGTATATTATACACAATGCAATATATTACACTATATAATACACAACATATATACAGTATATAATACACAATATAATACACAATACAATATATTACACTATATAATACGCAATACAATATATTACACTATATAATACACAATATAATACACCAAGCAATATATTACAGTATAGAATAAACAATATACTACACAATACCAATATATTACAGTATATAATATACAATATAATACACAATATAATACACAATACAATATATTACAGTATATAATACACAATATACTACACATACAATATTACTACAATATATTAACACTATAAATACACAATATCCGCACAATACAATATATGACATTTATAAATACAAAATATACTACACATTCATATATTCTATACACTATATAATACACATAGAATGCACAATACAATATTACACTATATAATACACAATAGAATGCACAATACAATATATATACCTATACTAACTACACAAACGTACTGCTATCAAATATATCCCAACTACTGCATAACAATATTTACACAATATACTGCACAATACAATATTACACTATATAATACGCAATATACGCACAATACAATATATTACACTTATATAATACACAATAATACTGCAACATACAATATATTACAGATATAATAAACACATATTATACACAATACAATATTATTACACTATATAATACACAATAGAATGCACAATACAATATATTACAGTTATAATACACAATACAATATTTACAGTAATATCACACAATATCTTACACAATACAATATATTACACAATATAATGCACAATACAATATATTATACTATATAATACACAATATATTACACTATATAATACACATATCCGCACAATACAATATATTACACTATATAATACACAATATACTGCACAAAACAATATATTACACTATATAAATACACAATAGAATGCACATACAATATATCTCTATATAATACACAAACTACTAATAAATACAATATATTACACTATATATTAACACAATCATACTGCACATACAATAATTAACCCTATATTTCACAATCTGCACAAAAATATTCATTCACTATATTTACACAATATACTGCACAATACATATATTTTCACTATATACACACAATATACTGCCAATACAATATATTACACTATATACTACACAATATACTGCCAATACAATATATTATCACTATATAACACACAATATACTGCACAATACATATAGTTTCACTATATTACACACAATATACTGCCCCAATACAATATATTACACTATATACATACACAATAACTGCACATACAATATATTACCACTATATAAACACACAATATACTGGCACATACAATATTTCACTATAATCACAATAACTGCACAACAATATATTTCACTATGTAACACACAATATACTGCACAATACAATTAATATATAACACTATATACACATACACTAATATATAATGCACAATACACATACTATATTACACCTATATAATTACATAACAATATACTGCACAATCAATATATCACTATATAATACACAATATACATGCACAATCAAATACTATTATCACATATACACACATATACTGCACATAACAATATATTATCACTAATATACTACACATATACTGCACAAAACAATATATACACTATATAATACACATATCTGCACATATCAATATATTAACACTATAATAATACCATATACTGCCACAATACAATATATTACACTATATAATTACACAATACTGCACATACAATATATTCATATATTACACATATAGACTATATATTCCACCAATATACTGCACAATACCAATATATTTCACTATATAATACACAATATACTGCACAATACATATATTACACTATATAATACACAATATACTGCAACAATAACAACATATTACACTATATAATAACACAATAACTGCACAATAACAATATATTACCACTATATATACCACATATACTGCCACAATACAATATATTACCCTATATATACACAATATACTGCCAATACAATATATTACCACAATATACTGCCCAATACAATATATTACACTATAATACATACACAATTACTGCACAATACAATATACTACAACTATATAATACACAATATACTGCACAATACAATATATTACACTATATAATACACATATACTGCACACTACAATATATTTACACTATTACTACACAATATAACTGCACAATACAATATATTACACTATATATTACACCAATATACTGCCCATACAATTATATACCTATATAATACACAATATACTGCACAACCAATATATTAACACTATATATTACACAATATACACTGCCCAATACATATATTACCTATAAATACACAATATACTGCACAATACAATATTACACTATTTAAAAAATATTACTGCACAATTACAATATATTACCTATAGTTACCCAATTATGCACATACAATAATTACCTTATAATACCAATATACTGCACAATCAATATTTACCTAGTTTACACATATACTGCACAATACATATATTACACTATATATTACACAAATACTGCCCAATACAATATATTACCTATCATAATACACAATATACTGCACAATAAACAATCATATTACACTATATATACACAATATACTGCACAATACAATATATTAACCGTATATATTATACAACAATAACTGCCCAATACAATATATCACTATAATACACAATATACTGCACATCATATATACACTATATAATACACAATATACTGCACAATACAAATATTACACTATATAATACACAATTACGTGCACAATACAATATATTTATCACTATAATATTACACAATCTATATACTGTACAATACAATATATTACACTATATAATCACAATATAATGCACAATACAATATATTACACTATATATACACACATATACGCACAATACAATATATTACCACATATAACACATATATACTGCACCAACCTTACAATATACTATCACTATATCAAACACACAATATACTGCCTACAATGATAAATAATTACACTATTAAACACATATACTGCAATCCATATATTAACACTAATAATATACACCAATATACTGCACAATACAATATATTACAACTATATAACACAAGATATACTGTGCACAATACAATATATTACAAAACTATTATACACAATATACTGCACATACAATATATTACACTATATAATACACAATACACTGCACAATAATATATTACAACTAATAATACACAATATACTGCACAATAACAATATATTACACTATATAATACACAATATACTGCACAATACATATATTACACTATATAATACCCAATTCTGCACAATACAATATTTACACTATATAATACCAATATACGCACAATACAATATATTACACTATATAATACACAATATACTGCCCCAATACAATTATTACACTATATAACTACACATATCCTGCCCAATACATATATTACACTATATAATACACAATATACTGCACACAATACAATATATATTCACTATATAACACACACAATATACTGGCACAATACAACAATATATTACACTATAATATACACAATATACACTGCACAATACAATATATTTCACTATATAACACGAAATATACTGCACAATACAATATACTAACACTATATAACTCACATATACTGCACAATACAATATATTACACAATATACTGCACAATACAATATATTACACTATATAATAACACAAATATAAACAAATGCACAATACAATATATTACACTATATAATACACAATATACTGCACAATAAATATATTACGTATATAATACACATTTATACACACATACAAATATTACACTATATAATACACAATAGAATGCAAACAATACAATATATTACCAACTATACTGCACAATACAATATATTACACTATATAATACCCATATAACTGCACAACAATATATTCACTATATATACACAATATACTGCACAATATAATATATTTCACTATGTAACCAATATACTGACAATACAGTATGTACACTAATATACACAATATACTGTACAATACAATATATTTCACTATATAATACACATATAACTGCACAATCAATATATTACACTATATAATACACAATATAACTCACAAGACAATATTTTACACTATATAATACACAATATACTGTTACAATACCATATACTATATACACTATACATATTACACAATATACTACAACAAGGCAATTATCTTCCTATAACAACCATTACTGCCACAATACAATATATTCAACTATATATACACAATATACTGCACAATACAATATACTACTAACACTATATAATAACACAATATACTGCACAATACAATATTTACACTATATAATACACAATATACTGCACAATACAATCATATTACACTATATAACTGCACAATAAATACCTGCACAACTACACTTATATATACCTATATACTGCACAATACTCAATATATTACACTATATAACTAGCACAATATACTCACAATACATATATATTACACTATCTACACTGCACAATACAATATTTACCTATATAATACACAATATACTGCCCATCAATAATTACACTATATAAATACACATATACTGAACTGCACCATACAATATATTAACACTATATAATCCCAATATAACTGCACAATACAATATATTCACCTATATATACACAATATACTGTCAATACAATATATTCACTATATAAACCACCATATCTGCACAATACAATATTCACTATATATACAATATATGCACAATATAATATATTCACACTATATAATACACAATATACTGCCCAATACAATATATACACTAGCATAATACACAATACTACTGGCACAATACAATATATTACACTATATAACACACATAATAACTTCCCAATCAATATATTAAAAAACTTATCCATACCACAATATACTGACATACATATACTACTATATCAACACAATAGACTGCCCCAATACAATATATTAAACTATATAATCACATATCTGCACAATACAAATATTACACTATACTATACACAATATACTGCACAATACAATATATTACACTATATAATACACAATATACTGCACAATACAATTATTACACTATATAATACACAATATCTGCACAATACAATATATTACACTATATAAAAATACTACAATATACTGTCACAATACAATATATTCACTATAATAATACAACATATCCTGGCACAATACAATATATTAACACTATATAATCACATATACTGCACAATACCATATATTACCTATATATACACAATAACAGCCACAATACAATATATTACACTTCACTACGACAATCATATTACACTATTAATACACAATATACTGCACAATACAATCTTTACACTATATAATACACAATATCTGCACAATACAATATATTACACTATATAATACACCAATAACTGCACAATACATTAATTATACACTATATAACTACACAATATACTGCCATAACAATATATTACACTATAATAATACACAATATACTGGTCAATCACAATAGTTATTACACATACTCCATAAATAATCACGAATATCCTCGCACAATACATATATTTCCCTATAAAGAATACACAATATAACTGATCCACAATACAATGATACACCTATATATACACAATATACTGGCACATATAATATGTTACCCTATTAATCACACAATATACTGCACAAACCATATAGTTACCTATATAATACCACATACTAACTGCTACATACAATATATTACAACTATATATCACCAATATACATGTAACAATAATCACTATATTCACCTATCCATATATATATTCACTATATAAAATCCAATATGCACAATAAATATATTCACCTATATAAATACCCAATATACTGCCATATACTAGTTGTTCCATATCAGTACACACATATACTGATACAATACAATACTATTAAAAATACTGCCATATTATTACAACTAGTATATTACACAATATAACTGTACCTACATAGTATTACACTCTACTATACACACTATTACTGCACAATACAATATAGTTACACTATTATACATCAATATACTGCACATACAATATATTCCATATATATACACATATAAAATCATATATACAACTAACTAACAAAATTGCACAATATCATTTTACACTATAATACAACCATATCCTGCACCATCATATATTTCACTATGTAAATACACAATATACTGCCATAAATACTAATATAATCAACACAATATACTGCAACAATCCAATATATTACACTATGTCCACACATAACTCTGCACATACAGTAATTATTAACTATATATACAACTATACTGTACAATACAATATATTCACCTATATAATACACAATCACGTGCACATACAATATATTTCACTATATAATAACAATTACTGCACATACAATAATCTTACACTATATAATACCACAATCACTGACAATACAATATATTTACACGAATATAATAACACAATATACTATCTAACAATAGTATTCTACCACTATATAATACACAATATACTGCACAATACCTATATTACACTATATACACACAATATACTGCACAATACAATAT
>JAACNH010000293.1:0-24689 GCA_019447015.1 Hymenochirus boettgeri | reverse complement strand
GTTGGTACAGGGATACTATATAATATTGAGAATTACTGGTATTAATATATATACTGTAGTTCTAGTTGGTACAGGGATACTATATAACATTGAGAATTACCGGTATTAATACATATACTGTAGTTCTGATTGATCCAGGGATACTATATAATATTGAGAATTACTGGTATTAATACATATACTGTAGTTCTGGTTGGTACAGGGATACTCTATAATATTGAGAATTACTGGTATTAATATATATACTGTAGTTCTAGTTAGTACAGGGATACTATATAACATTGAGAGTTACCGGTATTAATACATATACTGTAGTTCTGGTTGATCCAGGGATACTATATAATATTGAGAATTACTGGTATTAATACATATACTGTAGTTCTGGTAGGTACAGGGATACTATATAATATTGAGAATTACCGGTATTAATACATATACTGTAGTTCTGGTTGATCCAGGGCTAATTTACGATTGCTGTTTGGAGTCAGGAAGTAATCCCCATCCCTTTTTTTTTTTAAGCTGGGTTTTTTTTTTTGCCTTCCTCCGGATCAACTGTTAGGTAGGGTTAAAAAGGAGGGTGAAAATGTTGGACTTGATAGACCTATGTCTTTATTCAACCTCAATTACTATGAGCTGTTACTTGCCCATGGGTTACTCGGGAGGTATGTTCATCAAAGCCTTTAGCAAATCAGCCAAAACCGTCACTTAACCTCCATGTTAAAGGAGGTTAAAACAAATATTATAGACAAAGCTCATAGAAATGTAATTCAAAAATCTTTTGTTTATTGTTTTGTGCTCGATTCATGCAAGCTACAACACAGAAATAAGGTTTTAAGAGTCTCCGAGAACTTTCTCGTTATCTGCCGAACTATTATTATTAAAATTTTATTTGTATCAGGCTTTTTTTGTCTTGGAGATTTTATTTTATTAACCAACATTAGAAAGACCTTTATAGAAAAAAAATGTCAGAAGCAGCTGTTGTCCTGTGTGTATTAGAATAAGTTTTTTAATAGCATTAGATGGTATTGAGTACAAACCTTAATGAACCACTGAAAAAGGAAATGCTTTTCCCAAGAGCGTATCAGAGAGGGTGTGAATTATAGGAGGAACGAAGCCAAAGGTCACTTGCAATATTCCACTTTTACTTCTTATGTCACATTTGGGGTTTTTAAAAATGTTTTCTCTGTCAATGTTCTTTGGCTCTCAGCTGAATGGATAATTGTTTGAGAGAGAGTGGGCGAATAAAAGAATGTTTGCAGCTGAAAAACAAATTGTTTCTTCTTCATCCTCTTGACAATTGTCAGCATATCTGTAAGTGTAAACTCCTCTTCAGTTTAGCTCTGCATTACTAGGTATTCAGTGTTTACTTTTTCCCCAGTTGCATTTATTTTTGACTAAATTATCTCACCATTTATTTAGTACCATGGTTGTTTGCACCTATAATCTGTGAATCTCCACCCTCAATAATTACTTTTTATATATTGTAGGACATGCCCTCCCATCCCCAACCGCTATATCGGAACTGTAAAAATAGAATCCAAACTCTACTTACAGCCCCTCGCTCCACCGTTGTTCTGATCCGACTCCCTGCCTGCCTGAACTATAAGCAAGGGGCCGACAGCCGTGGCTGTCAGCAATACAGAATGCCACTGGGAGGATCTGAAAGTAGAGTTCGGATTCTATTATTACAGCTCCAATATAGCGGTTGGGGGTGGGAGGGGAAGTCTGCAATATATATAAAAGCTTTAAAGCTACATGAAGGGCAGCCAAGGAGGGGTCAGGGGGTGGGAGAGATGGGGGGAGAAAGGGCTCCCCTGCGCATGCCAGAAGCAACTGAGAGGACAGATTAGAGGCAGCAAAAGTTTGGACAGAAAGCTCCAACCCTTGAGTTTCCTGGACTTTGAACATGCACTGCAGGAGAACCATAAGGAGCAGAGATGTAAGTAAGGATTTTTTTAAATTGTACAGTGGGGATAGTAGTGGGTTAAATTTTAGTTTGGGGGTGGGCATGCCCTTTTATAGATATTACATGTGCTCCTGTAAATTATACTCTCAAATAATAAAACTGTAAATAGTACACAGCTATGTCATCAGTAGAGATGACCGAACTCACTGAAATCCATTCAGATTGTATTTGCAGATTTTCAAAAAAATTAAAAAATCCCAAAGTGGACCTAATGAAGTCAATTGAAGTTAAAAAATCTGAAGTTCCACCTAAAATGTAGGTATAAATAGCAATGGAACACGTATCGATGCCCAACATCTTTTAAAAAAAACTCCCTCTAGTACCATAAAATTATTTAAAAAATTAAAAAATTATCAATTGGAAATTTCTGGACCGTTCGATAATTATCGAAAACAGTTCTGCTGCTCGGAAAAATCAGAAAAATTCAGAAATCCGCAAAGTCCAATGGATCTGTAAAATCCACTTCGGAACTGGGTTCGGGTCAATCTCTAATCATCGGTTCAAATTAGTGCTAACCTATTTCATCACTGAAACTTGACCTAAAAAAAAATAATTTACCCTTTTTTTACCTTACCTATGGTGATTGAACTCCTTTGTAACAAATATTGTCCTCTTACAATAGGACTGCATTATATTTAACCTTTTCTCTGATAATGAGCAGCATGGTTCAGGGTCATGAGGAGTAAGAATATTTTAACTTCTAGTGCTATGTTGCAGACAGTACTCAGCAAAGAAAACCCTTTTCTCCCCTGTAGGTATAAACACTTTCCTCAGAAATACAAAATGGAAGTTAAAGTGGGGTAAAGTGGGTGATTTATATGTGTTGTAGAACAGATGATCATTGATAACAATCATTACAAATTTTTAGCAATACCCTTTATACCAAGGAACACTAATAGGTCAGTTCTGACTTTGTTAGAACCTATTTCCCACATTAACTTTAATTGGGAATTATACTCCCCATAACCACCCCACTTTATTGATAGAACCTAGAGGTTTAGGTTCTATTATTAATAGACATAATATTGGAGGGGGCAGGTAGGACCTATAATTACCTATTAACTTGCAACAAGCATCCCTTTTAATATTTAAAACTACAGTATTTTTATGGTCCAACATTGTCATGTATCCTTTCCCAGTTTGTCTGCTTGTAACTAGAGATGGGATCTGGGTTCGTCACGAAGGGCATCTCGAACCTCGGTTCCGAAATCCGAAAAATCCGTCCGGATTTCAGGACTTCGGAACATATTTTCAATCATTTTCGAAAGTACGGGGCTACTTTCGATAATTTTCGAAAATAGCCTTGAACGTTCGAAAATTATCGAAAATACGATAAGAGACCATTTTCGAAAATAGCCTCGAACGTTCAATTTTTGAAATACGGTTAGAAACTCGAAAATGGTCTCCGATCATAGTCCCGTACTTTTGAAAGTTATCGAAAATTCGTTCTGGTTTCGGATCTGCGGAATTTTCCTGAGATCTGGAAATCCGAAAACGGAACAAAACTAGTGAGTTTCGGCCATCAATACTTGACCTGCAGCTCTGTTTGGTCCTAAATGTGAGACCAAATGACAAAGATATGCTTATAAATATTTCAAGACTTCGTCCAATCATGTAACCTTAAATTTACATTTGTCCACCACAGATTATTTGTGACATGGCTAATGTGTTCTTCTTGGCAGTTTATGTGAAAAAAGAAATGACAGACTCTAAAGAGATGTGTTCAGACCCAGCTGTTTCCTGCTTCCTTTGCTAAGTGATTTAAACCGCTTGTAAGAAAGAACAATGCAGTTTCTTCCAAATATTTTCAGAAGAAATATCTGCTGTCTGCACCGAGGCCATAAAAGTTACTTGTTACTTGGTAAAATAACCTTTCGAAATTATCACCTCCAGCCTAGACACTCACAAATCAGCTTTCTATTTTCCCCTAAGTAATCATGTTTTAAATTTCCATTTCAACAAAAAATGTTACCGCGGCTAGAAGAGATTAAGGATGAAATGCAGGGAGCTAAAGCCAAAAAATTGGTTTATAGGTGTAGTGCTGTCTGGTGGCAAGAAAATGGTTAGTTTTCCTCCAGGATTGCACTCTTTTTTTAAGCGATGGGATGTTAGGTCTTGACGTCTGGGCGGAAAAGTTATTTTTAACGCTTCTGCTGCCTAAATAAGATGGCAATGCAGTTGGAAGTGATGAAACCACATCAAGAGATCAAAGGATTGAGAGGCAGTTTAAATGCTTTTCATGTGGCATATCTACAGAGGGAGTAGGCTGCTCTTTTGGTAAGCTAATAAATGATTGCTTTCTCTCAATCAAACACAATTCTCCAGAGCTGATTTTGTTAGCTTTCTGTTGGACATGGGCATGGACTTCCCCTACAGTGAAATCAGTTTCCCCAGATTTAGGTAAAAAACATATATCCGTAAAGCTGTGAACAGTAAAAACAATGCTGGTAATTAAGAAGCCACTAGTCTGAACCAGGTCAACTAAGGTGTAGCTAGAGGTCCAATTGTCCTGTTACAAATAGTTTTTCCCTGCTTAACACATAGTGAAATTGAACAGAATATCTGTGCCTGTCAGTCTTTTCACATTACCATATTAAATACCATTTTACTCCTCGGGTTTCTAGCATTGTGTTTTAATTGAAAATTAAACGTATATTTTGATGCTGTACACTACTTACTCCTCCAAAGGAAAAGAGAACATTGCATAGGGACCCCAGTTTAACAATAAATGTTAACACATAAATGTTAAAAGAAGACAACTATATTCACTTCTACCCAGTTCCAACGGACCCAGCAGTCTGTAGTACCCAGTGTGAGGACCTAAAGCGCCAGGTCCTCACCTCTGGAATACCCTTCTATCTTCTGTAATACTTTCTTGTAATTTGCTTTGTGATTCTAGCTCCACTTCTGCATTCGCTATCCCAGCCAATAAGAAGACAAGTGTGTCTTGTCCATGGACGGAGTTGCTGGCTGAGTGGAGGATGGAGCCACAAAGTGAACTTTAAGTATTACAGAAAATATAAGGTGATCCCAGCGGTGAGGACCTGATGGTTTAGGTCCTCACCCTGGGAACTACACATTGGCTGGTTTAGGTGGCTCAGTGGTTAGCACTGATGTCTTGCAGCGCTGAAGTCCGGAGTTCGATTCCACCCTTGGACACATCTGTAAGGAGTTTGTATGTTCTCCCTGTGCTTGCGTGGGTTTCCTCTGGGCACTCTGGTTTCCCCCACAATCATAAAGACATACTGATAGGTTGTTTGTGTCAAAAAATGTGCTTAGATTGTAAGCTCTTCGGGGCAGGGCCTGATGTGAATGTATACATGTAAATATAAAGCTCTACGTAAGATGTTGGCGATATACAAAATCCGCAATAATAATAATAATAATAATTATGGTTGCCCTTTAAGTGCCATTCTGTGAAACCTGTAAAGTCTTGTCCTATTATATGAGGGCTACCTCCCATGATTGTTTTTTATTTCTTTAATGCATATTTCAGGATCCATGCAAGTACATTGCTATCATTTGCAATTGCCCATTTCCTACTGGCATGTGGAGTTATCATGCAGAGAACCCAGAGAATCACAGGTGACCCTGTTGAAGCAGCATTAAATTTCACTTTAATCGCAGACTGAGGTTTGCCTGTGTCTCCCTGCCGTTGTTGTTGTTCCTGTAGGATCTGCAAGATCCTGTCTGCCATCTTTCAAAGATCTGCATACACACTATGAACATCATAGGGAGAAAGATCGGGACTGTTTGTTTTCATCGGCCGCGCTAGACTCCTCTATAGGGAGTCTAGCGTGGGCGATGGAAATTTACGGTCTTTCCCAAATGAGCGTTTGGCTGACCCGATCGTTCAGCGGCCACGCGCTCGTTTGGGAAACGAAGGTACACACATAACGGATTGACGGTATCGGGGCTTTATAGTTACTGAGTGTACCCAGCTTAACACTTTTTCACCTGGAGTTGAAACATGTTTCCCCCTCCCTCAAATCTTTATTTATTATCTGTTGTATTCAGATAGATCAACTGGACTTGAAATGTAGTTCTTGAAGACGTTTCGCTAGTCATCCGACTGGATCTCTCAATTCAGAATGACTTGTACAAGAATCTGTTGGCAATAACACCTCGATAACACCTCTTAGCTGCAATGCAGTCAACACCTTACATTCAGGAGGTCCCTGAAACCTTGTTATATTCTGGTTGGGACCTTTTAGGCTATTTATTGCCAAAAGTTGTTCTAACTGTATATCACAGATATACCAGGACCTGGATAAATGAGAACCCTCACAAGCCTTATTTATTGTAAGGCCCATTTATGTATTTGAACAGAGTGGTCATATCCCCACAAAAGCACCTCTCTTTTGGGACCACAGCTTTGTGTGGCCACATCTAGAATATGCAGTACAGTTTTGTTTTTTTATAGTGATTTGATCGACCAGGATAAAGTAGTTAGTCCCTTAGCTCATTGGGATGGATGCGGAACACAATAGGGGGGGCTGTGTGTGTGTGTGTAGGATGTGTGTGGAAGTGAATGTGGAGCTTGGGGTACTGAAATGTTTGGGACAAAAGAAAGAAGAAATGTGTTTGTAGCTTTAAAATTATGTCCCATGGGTCTACATGGTTAATAGGTAGTCACATGGTATCTGCTTTTGTATAAGGTGAGCAATGTACCAATCATAGGATGTTAAATGCCATTTACCTATATATATATATATATATATATATATATATATATAATTTCTAGCAGTTTTTATTATCTCCTATATAAACATTAACACCATTCTATGTCCCCTTTTAAAGACTCCCAAAACATCTTGTCTAAAACCCATAGAGGTTCAACCACATACAGTGCACAGTACCTCTCCCAGTTTAATCTGGCCCCTGTAATGAATGAGAAGGAGGTCCGCCATTGGCTGCTTCCACAGGAGAATATAATTGATACATATATCGTTGAGGTAACATCTGTGTATAATATGTGGGTAGTTTGTTCACTTCTGCATTGTTCTCCAGTGAAACATTTACCTTATTATGTTTGTGGCTTTGTGAAACAACCTTCAAATATAGACAAATTAAAGGACAACTAAATAATCAGAACAATTCTTTGTTTCAGAAGGCAGAGCACCTTGTCATAAAAGCAGTAATCTGGGTCTTACAACTTGATGTGTTTGCTGGGAAATTTACCTCACTAACATGGGGTTTGTGTTTTATTTCCTAGGGGTGAGGTCCTAGTTTTTAAAGGGTATCTCCACTGAGGAAAAAGCATTTTTTTGGGTTTATTTTAAAGTACACCATCCCCCAGCCCTCCTCCTACCTTTTTTCCCCCCAGAATTCTCTTTCGTTTGATTGCAGCAGCATGGGAAAGTTGTGCAGGTTCCTGGGGGTGTGTCTTCCCCTGTGCTGAGAGTGCTGTCACTCAATGTGCATCATCATGGTAGCAGACACACCCACTTGGCTGCAGTAAGAAATCCTTTCCTCCTTGACTCTCTAAGTTAATTTTTACAGCTAATCATGCAGAGAGAGACAGGGGAGGAAAAGTTAAAACCCTCTTCCCACACTACTGTAACAAAGGCAGGGGGACTTGCGTTGTTTTTAATAAAGATTTTTTTGTGTCTAACTCTGATCAAAGATTGATTTCATAAGGGATGCTGGGAATATGAGGCAATCTGGGAGGGAGTGGGAGAGAGAAAAAGATAGTACCTGATTACTCCTCCATTAATTAGTGAGGTAAGCAAGAGAGAGAGAGAGAGAGAGAGAGAGAGTGTGTGTGTGTGTGTAGAATCGACCAGACAGCAGTCCCGACGGATCCTCTCACGTTCTGCGCATGCACTAAAGGAAAACGCGCGTCGGACATTTCCCAGACAGGCAGTCACTGAAAATGGGCGCACCTGCACCATCCACAGCGTTCTGGGTGAAACTCATTGGATTTCTTCTAAACTACTGCTGAAAGACCCAGGATACTGCAGGTACATATCCACCTTACACATATCTATCCTTACAACCCAGGTAATCTCAGTGGAGATACCCTTTAAAGTTCATAACATGAGTACTGAGATGCAATATCCCGTGCTAAGGGGAAAAATAAGTGCAAAGCCCATGCTAACTGATGTAATATAGGGTTAGCGAGTTTTTTTTTACTCATTTTGCATCTCAGATCGTATTACAGTAAATGCTGGAAAATAGTCTAACAACCCCTGGGTACTTATAAGTATTGGAAATGTAGCGTTAATGACCTTTGGCCACTGGTTATCACTGCTTTATAAATAGCCAAAAGTCCAAATTTGGCGAAAAGGCAGCGTTAAAGAAGGCGAAAAGTTTAACAAACCTTTATAAATATGCCCCTTAGAACCTGCTATAGAAGCAACTTAAACTTTCCCTGATATATTTGTAGCCTTACAGCTAATTGGAATGTGAAATGTTGTGTATTTGATCCAGGTTACATGTGACATATAGGGAACGATTGGGGGTGTGTGTGACTATTTTTGAGACAAATAGGCAAGTGTGAGTTGTTGCTATTGTTGTTTTTGTATTTAGCTTTTAAATATTTTTTTTCTGCAACAATTGCATTTAGCTGCAATGGTCATTTTATCTATTTTTAATTACATCTTGTCCACCAATAGCAAAACCAGCCTCGGTTCAGAGGAGGTCTACGATAGCAATGAGCTCTGGGTAAGCATAATATTTTCCTTATACCCTGCACTTACGTTTGTGTTAACATAACACACAGGGGTAGGGGTAGCTTACCGTAAGCCGCACAAGCTCTGGGTACAGCTTCCTTCCAGTATTGAATACCAGATTTGCGCATGTGGGTAAATCCCAAAAGGAGTTAAATAGTCTTGCTAAAAGTAGAGCAACTCCTGTTATTGGATACCTTGGGAAGGCGGTGCTGTGGTGAAAAACTGTCTGCAACATTTGATCCACAAGGAACACAGACAGAATCCATTGATGGACCAACAGAAAGAAGGCCAATCCATAGAGAAGAAGGGGTCCACTTTCAAATTAGATCCGGAGCCTATGGCTGGGTACACACTATATAATATTTCAGGACGACTGACCGTTGTTGCTGTGTATCGGTCAGTTGGCCAGAAATGTTGTATGGTGTAGGTGGGGCGGCTGCAACCAGTCTCAGTCACCTGTTCATCCGGATCATAAGAATGGGAGATAGGGTATGTTGTTAAATAACGTCCAATGGTGTCGTGACCAACAGTGATTTATCCTGGCCGACTGTTCACCACTAGCAACAAATCTCGTCCTGTGTGCACCCAGCCTAAAGTTCAAAGATTAATAAGTGACCAAATGTATTATATAGTGGGATGAGTAAAGATTTTTCTCTAATTATTCAGAAGACCTAACATATTAGGATATTAACTTACTGCTATACACTGCCATCCTTAAAGGGCAAGTCCACCCTCAAATTGATATTTTACATACAGATTAAGTAGCTCCCAATCCCATTTTTCATTATACTTACCTAATCTAAAGACGCTTCAAAAAGACTTTAACAACCTGATTCCTTTCCAGCAAGATACCAGGAAGCATCAGCAGAGACGGGGAAGCGTCAGCAAGAGTTGTGTAAGTCCTTTCAGGGGCATATTTATAAAGGAGCATATTTATAAAGGTTTGTTAACTTTTCGCTGCCAGTATCGCCAAATTCAGACTTAACGCAAAACTGCAATAACCAGCGTAGAAAAGTCATTACCGCCACGATCACCATTTCACTAATCGCTACGGTAACTGATTGATATATATATATTATATATACTGTATAAAGTTCTGTTAGCATACAGTTACAGCCATGTTTGCATATACAAATAGCAAATAGTAAGGAAGTGTGCACTTTACCTTCAGATGATTCTGGTGCCTACTGTAGGTGCTGATGTTGATTCCCAACAATATCCAACCATAGAACAGGCCACAGAGGATTCATAGGATTTGTGCAAAAACTTTATTTCATGTGAAACAAACAGATAGCGACGTTGGTCTCTGTCTTAGCCCTTTCTCAAGCTATGTTAGCATATAGTTAGCAGAAAAAGTCGATGGAAGCGCACACTGTTTCTCAGAAGATATTCTGTTTATTGCATCACACAAATACACACGTTTCGGAGAACGCTATGAACTCTATGTATTCTCCGAAACGTTGTGTGTATTTGTGTGATGCAATAAACAGAATATCTTCTGAGAAACAGTGTGCGCTTCCATCGACTTTTTCTGCTTGTGCTATAGCTTGGAGTCCTTGAGGTAGAGGACTGAGGGAAGCAGCACCTGGAATACATTGGCACATTGCCTGAAGGAGTGCCTAGGCCCATACCTTTGCTATAGCATATAGTTAGAACCATATTAGCATACAGTAGGTCATATGTTAGCAGCTAGAGATGTTCGAAACTGTTGAATTTTGTTTCGTTCTCGAATTTTCAATATTTTCGGAAATTTCGAAAGTTCGAGTTTCAATTTTCGAAAATCGTCTACTTTCAATTTTCAATAATTATCTACTTTCAATTTTCGATAATTATTTACTTTAGATTTTCGATAATTATCTGCTTTCGATTTTCGATAAAAATAAAAAATTAGAAAAATTCGGGTTCCGTGAAATTCGAGAGTTCCGAAAATTTCGTCTGGACTTCGAAACCCTCAGATACGATTCGAAACTGGGTTCTAATTAAACCCACATTACATCTCTAGTTAGCACATCACAAGTTCTATGTTGGTACACAGTAAAAATCGTTTGATGAAAGGTTGTATTACTTTAAGGATCTATTAGGTGTTTAGCTAAAACACATATTTAGATTCCGTTTTTTTTTTCTCCCCAGAACCAGCATGTGATGTGGAGACATGTTGTCTTATTTCTATGGAACAGACAAATTCTTCAAAACAAAAAATCACCTGGAATTTAATTTAAGTTGTGCCTCATTCAGACGTATTTCTGTCTTTAAAGATTTTCATAATCCTCTCAGTCTTTCTTAGGTGCCTTCTTAAGTTACATAAACCATAAATATTGGATTCGCGCTGCCAATATTTTGGGAGAAGAGAACAAGAGTCCCATTTCCACTATAAAAAAAACCCAAACATTTTTCCATTACACCTTTATTAATATATTATATAATTTATTGCCCAATGTATTAAAATAAACAATTACATGGCCATATTTACAATAGAGTTTACTGAGATTCCAGCCTAGTTGTAGAACACTGCCTTGTGGGTAAGTCATTCTATACTACTGTATATACTTTCTTCCCAATGTTAGCTAGCGTCTAGGATACATGAATAAAATAGGCAATTTCTGTTTAAGAACAGATTCAGAACTTTACATTTTCATAATATGGTGGTAAATCTTCATCTGCATCTGCTACAATTTACCAAGTGGATGATAAAAAGATGGCATCTTGTAAACAGTACGCCACATCAACAATTACTGCCATAAAAGTTTTGATGTCTAATGTCCTGCATCATAACTCTAAAATTTTAAAGTGTTTTAAACAGCACATAAACTAGAATGATTTGAAGCTGTTAATGGAAACCTTTTTCTATACTGTGGAGATATATGGCCTATGTGGTTTTGGCAAATATGATACGAGGAAAAAGTCAAGTCTCCCTTTGCTGCACTTTTTTGAAGCAAACTCCTGACCTTTGTGGGCAGACATTCCAATAACTAGATTCTGAACATGTAAGATATTCTTTAGACATTTTAGTTCTGACTTTAAAGTGATACTGTCCCCCCATTCTATGTTTATTTAGGGCTATATAACAACCTGTTGATCTGTATGAAACTCACCACATCCTAGCTAATTGGAAATGCCCATACACTACTACAATAGTATCTAAACTTTGGCTTGGGTACTCTCTTCTTAACAATCCAGGCACTCGCCCACATCACTGTAATAGTCCTTCTCCACATTTTCTCCTTTGTTCAATCTATACTTCCTTTCCTCTTATTTTTGTTGGAGGTCTCTTCCTCTGAATAAAAAAAAATAAATATTCAGATTTACTGAACTATAGAGAAGTCGTTAAACACTAAATATGGCAGCCTACTTGAAAAAGTTTGGGCTTTGAACTCTGGGAAAAGATGTGCGATAGCCACTGAAAGGGGCATTATCACGAAAAAATCAAGCAAATACAACTCGAAACCGAGAGTACAGGCATTTGTTGTACAGGTTAAGCTTGTCATATCTTTGTACAGGGATATTTATAGGAATAGACTCATTTCCTTCTCTCTGCTCCCGTGGCATCGCTTTAGGCTTCTTACCCCTTCACGCATCATGGTCTTTCTGCACTTTTACATCTTCAGTCTGTTCTGCTTTTGACTCTTTCTGCCGTTTGGTTTTCCGCAATTCATCAAGCTTCAATATTTCCCCATTGTCATTGGTTTCTATTTGTTCAAATCTATTCCAGTCTTATCTGGTTTCTGCTAGTATTTCCTCTGACCTTTTTATTGGTTCTTGCCTATTTGTAAGGTTCCCACTTTGAGCCCGTGATTGCCTGTTATATTTTGTGGTTCACCCTTTTTCGTGGTGTGTTTTCTTAGTTCTAATCTTCTAGTTTTGATTCCTGCTTGTATCCTGTTTAAGACTGTTTGCTGCCTGCCTTGACCTCTAAATGTGCCCTGACTATACTTCTAATCCCGATTGCTCCGCTGACAAATTCCCCATGTACCGACTTTGGCTCTGTCACTGAATTTGATTTATACCTTTTCTCCTGTTCAAGGCTTAGGATAGCGCTCCAGCTAGTTGTGCCCAGTCTGCCAGTCGCTCTCTGGTTTTCTCAAGAATCACCGGCCTCAAAACAGATAGCTTGCACTTAAAGTCCAGAGGGCAAACGTGTCTGGCAAGGCGCTTCAACCGAGTGCTGATGGGATACTCTAGGACTCCAGAGCATTACAGATACACATTACTAAAAGAAAATTAGATTGTATTCATCTAATTACTTATGCAACCTTTATGGTTCTCTACATTTTACAAGTTAAATTGAATGGCAACTTTTTGTTTGAATGTGTGAATGATATGTTGATAGTTGCCTGGTTATGACTAATACATGGAACATAATAACATGAACACAAGAACACAGAACAAAAAGTGATGTCTTTTCTGTAATACATTTTCCCTTGGCATAGCTGACAGACAGACAGATATAGAAAAACATAATAAAAGGAAGACACAAATGAAGAAGGTCGATGTACAGTGGAAAAGAAAGAACATACCCAAAAGCCATAACCACCCAATATTTTAATATATCCGTTCACCTCTCTGGAAATATTTCCCGGCCCTGCTAAAATCACACCTTGTAAATTGTGGCAGGATGCTAAAAGTATCCAGAAAATACATTGTTTGGGTCGGAAATTTGGAGCAAGTCTAAACAGTGAAGCACAGAGGAATCCAGTAGTTAACTATTGGTGTGCTAGCATCTAGAAAAGAAGGGTGAACATCCTTGGAGGTTGGAACAGTCTAATAAGGAGACTTTTATATGTGTTTCTAACCTGTAGCACCGAATGAAATATTTATTGAGAGATTACATTTGCCAGAATTTCAGTTTATGTGACAAATGCATTATTTCAGTAAAAAGAATAAAAAAATACGACCCTTTTATATCATAGAATCAGTACAAGCATATTTGTTCATGTGTGTGATTAATACCGAAAGATGTAAAAATAAAAACAAAATATTGTGCTGAGAATCTTGAATTAAACACAAAGATATCTTGACAAGAAACCCAGAGAGAGCAGTGCTGGGGACAAGAGGGTCCACTTCCGTTTCCCAGTCCTGTTGGAGATTTTGAAGAAGGATTCTCATAACACCAACATAAGACCAGTTGGGCTGTAGGTACAGTAATTACTTACAGGCTTCAATGTTTGTGCACAAGAATCTCTATTTGTGATAGGGGTAGTTTTAACTCTTACCCCTGGTTATCAGCAACCCAATAAAAACATGTGAATTCTAATGATGTACTGTGTATGCCATCGTACACCGGGCCACAGTGTTAGAGAAAAATCCTTGCAGGCAGAGAAACTAAGAATTTCAGGCTTTGGGCTGCCTGCACCAAAAGAAAACTGGGGGGGCAGTGATTCCTAATAAAGGTTTATGGCAATGATCAGCAGTGTTTGGGTTCTGTCTCATATAATTTACTGTTTTTTTTTTAAACATATTCCTTTAACTAAAGGAAAATTGTGGTGAACAACCTGGGGAGCATCTGCCAGTCACTTCCGTTTGTTTTTAAATGGGATTTGCTCAGTGTTTGACTCATTATCATCTGGAAAAAAAAAACACTTAAAGGAGAACTAAAATGATTTCATAAATTCTTGTTTAAATGTAGCCGGTACACGTTCATGTTACATATCTGTTTAAACAAACGCAGTGCCTTCATTACATAGAGTGGTAACGCAGGTTCATTTCATGCACATCTATTTGAAAAGGGCTACTTTCACTTAGGGCAAGGCCACACTAACGCGTTTTTGCGCACGCAATTGCACATGCGATTTTGGTTAAAATGGAAATTGCAGGAACGTGCAAATTCCCGCGATTTCCGATGTGCATACATTTTTATATTGTTAAATTACAAAAACGCATGCACAAACACAAAACGCGGATTAACGCACAGAAAGCGTGCACAATTTGTTGCTTTGTAGTGTGGCCTCAGCCTTACTGTTTTACTTCTCCTCTCGGTAACACATTGCGATATACAAAATAGTTTTAAAAACATGCTTGTGAAGGTTCTCATTCATCCAGGTCATGGTATATCTGTTGTATTCAATTAGATCAACTGGACTTGAAATGTAGTTCTTGAAGACGTTTCGCTAGTCATCCGACTGGCTTTCTCAATTCAGAATGACTTGTACAAGAATCTGTGGCAATTATGTACCCTGGAAAATCCCAATTAGCATATCACAGCCAGGTGTTAAGGGTGTGATTAGATAGTGGCTAAGAGGTGTTATAGGAACGCCCAGAGTAAGGTGTTAAAACAGCATTGTACATGGCAGACAGTTGGTGTCGAACCCCCCCACCTCTATTTAGGCTTGGTTTCTTTATTTTCACATAAATGGCCTCCTTAACACCTCTCTTGAACCAGTCACGTTCCTTCGCCAGTATGTTAACATTACAATCTTCAAAGGTATGTCCTTTATCCTTAAGATGCAGATACACGGCTGAGTCCTGACCCGAGGAATTGGCTCTTCTGTGCTGGGCCATACGTTGATGCAGTTGCTGTTTGGTCTCCCCCACATACAAATCAGAGCATTCTTCACTGCACTGCATATATGATGTCGCTTTTCTTGTGTTTTGGTATTGGGTTTTCGGATGTACCAATTGCTGCCTCGGTGTGTTGTTCGGTTTAAAGCAGACAGGGATACAATGTTTTTTGAAAATTCTTCTTAATTTCTCGGAGACCCCTGCTACATATGGGATGACCATGTTCTTCCTCCTGTCTTGCTTTTCCCCTTCACTGTTGGTATTCGTGTTCTTTTCTTTCCTTCTACTTCTTTTGACAAAGGCCCAGTCTGGATATCCACAAGTTTTAAGGGCTCCTCTGAGATGTTTCATTTCTTTAGCCTTCGCCTCTGTGCTAGTGGGGATGTTCTCGGCTCTGTGTTGCAGGGTTCCGATGACACCCAGCTTGTGATCTAAAGGGTGGTGGGAGTCAAACATCAAATACTGATCTGTGTGTGTTGGTTTTCTGTAAACCTCGACTTCCAGTTTACCATTTTCCTTAACTTCTACCAAGCAGTCCAAGAAAGCCAGTTTGTTGTTTTGTACATCTTCCCTTGTGAATTTAATGTTTTGGTCTACCACATTAATGTGTTCTGTGAAAGCTTGTACTTCCTTCTGGTGGATTTTAACCCAGGTGTCATCAACATATCTGAACCAGTGGCTGGGTGCTATGCCCTTAAAGGTATTAAGCGCCTGTGTTTCTACCTCCTCCATGTAAAGGTTGGCCACAATAGGTGAAACTGGAGATCCCATAGCACATCCATGTTTTTGCTTATAGAACTTATCCCTGTATTTGAAATAGGTGGTATTCAGGCACAAGTCCAACAAGGAACACACCTGTTCTGGGTTGAGATCAGTTCTGCTGGTAAGAGTGCTGTCTTGGCCCAGCCGTTTTCTCACCATGTCAACAGCCTCCTTGGTGGGTATACAAGTGAAGAGAGATGTCACATCATAGGACACCATAGTTTCTTCTACACCGAGTACTATATCTTCAATCTTGTTGGTGAAATCCTGAGAGTTCTGGATGTGATGCTTAGAACTTCCCACCAAAGGTCCTAAGATGTTAGCTAGATATTTTGCCACCTTGTATGTTACAGAGTTGATGCTGCTGACTATAGGTCTTAGTGGGGCCCCTTCCTTATGTATCTTTGGGAGTCCATATATGCATGGATGTGCCTCACCAGGGTAGAGGCGATGATACATTGCTCGGTCAATGGCTTTATCCTTTTGAAGCTGTTGTAGTAAGTCTATGACTCTTTTCTTGTAACGGCTGGTGGGATCCCTTGTTAAAGCCTCATATGTGTTGTTATCGGCCAGGAGCATGGTCACCTTATCATGGTAGTCTGAGGTGTTGAGTACCACTGTGCATCTTCCTTTATCTGCCGGTAGAATGGTGATACTGGAATCTTTCTTGAGGGATGTTAAGGCTCTTCTTTCCTGTGTAGTCAGGTTAGATGAAGGAGTTTTAGCACTGGCTAAGGCTGCAGATACCTTAAGGCGAAGTTGTTCTGCCTCACTCTGTGATACCTTATTACTGTGGCTAGAGGCTTCTGTGGCTGCTATAATATCCACCACAGGGATGGCTTTAGGAGTGATGGCAAAATTCAAGCCCTTAGCAAGGACTTCCATTTCTGGCTGGGTCAGGGACCTGTTAGACAAGTTTCTCACCCATTCCTCCTTGTTTGATGAAGTGACACTTCCCTCCTTTTGTATCCAAGGTAGTTGTTCTCCTTTGGGGCTGTTCTGGGATGACAGAATAGAGAACTTGTTCTGTTGCCTTTGTTTGCCCTTACAGTGCTGAGAAAGCTGTGCTTGTTTGGTGAACTCCATCACTCTTTCCCAGATTGCCACAGGTAGCTGTGAGGCCAGGTTCTGTTCTAGTTGACTAATGTTGTGCATTAAAGCATCGACTGTAAAATGTGTCTGTCGTACCCGTTCATTTAGGAGCTGTGTTTGAGCCTTTTGCAGTATCTGTTTGGCTCTGATGCCTTTAACCGTGGAATCCAGACGTATACTGCATGGTACTAGCCTTTGTTGTCTGCATCGGAGGTTAAATCGCAGGTGGTTTCTGTAGTCTGCCAATTTCCTTGCTGTCTTTTCATATTGCCGTACAAGTTTGAGGGTTTTCTCCCCAAAAAGATTAGAAATTGAATTGAGAAAGCCAGTCGGATGACTAGCGAAACGTCTTCAAGAACTACATTTCAAGTCCAGTTGATCTAATTGAATACAACAGATAGTTTTAAAAACAGCTTAAAAGTCAGAAAAATGTTTTTTAGTGTGGACTTCACTTTTAACCTTTTAAAATTTACTTCTAAAAATGTAAATATGACTGTGGAGAGGCACTGCGGCCAAAAAAGGAGGAGCTGGTCTGTGCATTAGACAGATTCTGGTCACTGCCAGTAGCGAAAGTGAGAGGTGAGGTCCCACAAACCCAGCTTGGTGCCCTCTGCTCCCCAGTTATTTTAGGATTTTCTGAGCTTAGTAAATATAAAACCTTTTGATGTACAATCCAGTTAAGAACAATCCTGTTAACATTTTATATTTATCCTTTGATACAACCTACATAAATATACAAAATATAATTAAATGATCTATTTTAGGTGAAGTAGATCCATTGCATTCCTGTAAACCAATGAGATGATGTATGTAGTACCCAAGGGCAATAATATAAGGATGCAGATAGTTTTTAAAAACAAACCATCGTGAAAACATAGCGATCATATCGTCACCTGTCAAAAACACTCTTGGGGATAGGCTGTAATACTACTTCCTGTCATTGAAACTTGTCTGGGATTCCTACTGCACCTTGGGACCCACAAATGTGCATGCAGGTCCCAGGGGAACAGATAAAGAGAAGCAAAGCTGCTAATGTCACTGTCTCACTGTACATGGAAATCTGACTAGAATTGTGTTGGACTGATGCTCTAAGCAACCTGATTTACTCATCATGGACTCTAACCAAGGGGCATGTTTATAAAGTTGTTTTACTTTAGTATTTTTTACAGTTTAATGCTATTAATAAATAGGTGAAAATTCTTTATTTCCTGCACATTGCTGCTCTCAAGTCTAAGATGGTGAAAATGTGTGACTGCTGTAGCCTCCACCCCCCCCCACACACACACACACCTTTATAACTAATTTTACACAGGTTAGTTAGAAAAATACTGGTCACAACACCATTCACATTGCACCTGTAGTGTACAACATCTAAAAAATAGAATAAAAAAACGTATCAAACAATAAATAAAGTGGCAATGAAAAAGATCTTGGGTCCCTGCCATTCCGTCCTTTCAGATTTTATGCCCACCCACCCCACAAGTGACTATGCCTGACTCTAGTTTAGATGGCATGCCTCCAGCCTGCTGGCCTATCATGCAATATGGCTAGCTTCCCATTTCCCAAGCCTCCTTTGGGATGACTAGGTGTGTTTTAATTGCATATACCCTATCTGGCCACCCACTTAAAGGGTTATACCAGGCTTACCAAACCAAACCCTAACAAAACACACACCTGCCATACAGAAGAAGCTATGGCAGGCTGGCATGGGCCAGCCCAACACCCCCCTTGGCATGACACGACAAGCAGACTGCCTCTCGCCCCAACTCCTATGCCTATTAGACTTAAAACAGGAGTAAGAAGGGTAGACAGGGTAGACAGGGTAGAAGGGTAGACAGACATGCAATCAAACAATTAAATAACAATTATATTCACCTAAACCCCACTCCTCTTCTTTGGGCAATGCAAAGTACCCATGGTGATGACCTAGGCCACTAAGTCTGCAAACAGGAGAACCATAATATAGAAATTTGTGCACACCAGGCTTTTTCTTTAACCCCTCCTCAGTGTTGGACATGGCTAATACAAAAACATTCTTCAGGCAGTGCATGAATTCCTATTGGTAAGGCCAAGGGCTGAATAGGGAGGTGGGACAAAGCAGACCGGCATTTGAAACTTTCAGATGATAGTTCTCTGGTTTGCTAAGCCAAAGGAGTGAGGACATTGGTATACACAGTCAGTTTAGGACCTCACCCTGAGTACTATCAATGTGTAGAGAGGTTTAGATACATTGTTGTCCTTTAAATCCCTGCATTGGCCACATGGGGAATGCTTGCATTCTGCCATGTTGTTTGTGGGTGTAGATGAGTCTTTCCATGAAACAAATGTGTTATTATGAACAGATTTCCATAGATGACCTATTAAAATTATTTTGTAGAAGAAAGCAGGTGTGGAAAAAAACAGAACAATAGATTTCTCCTTTCAAAATATCCAGGGTTACAGTGGGTGGCTGTATCCATGTGTGTGTAAGTGTGTTGGGGAACTCATTAAATAAAGTCAATAGGAGGAAATAGTTTGATAGGTTCGGATTAAATACAAATAAAATAGCAAGGGTTACTTATTGTAAATGGCTGTGGCACCTTGAAAATGGTCTGGGCAACACAAATATATCGCCAAAACTTGTGCAAACACTAACTTTCCTCACGATCGGGAAACTGTCAGGTTACCAAATGCCCCATTCAAGGGTTATGGCCAATTCGAGGGTTACCGAACGATGCATTTGAGGGTTAATGAAAATCGAACAATACATTCAAGGGTTTTTGAAAATTGAACATTACTGTACATTCGTAGGTCATCGAACGATACATTTGAGGGTTACCAAATTCGAACGCTACATTCAAGTGTTATCGAAAATCGAATATCACATTCCAGGGTTGCCGAAATCGACGGCTACATTGGAGAGTTGCCGAACGATAAATTGAGGGTTACCGAACGATAAAATGAGAGTTACCGAAATCTAAGGATACATTCAAGGGTTACAGAAATCGAAGGCTACATTCGAGGGTTACCGAAATCGAAAGAATACATTTAAGGTTTAACCAAATTGGAACGTTACATTTGAGGGTTACCGATTTAAGAAATTGGAGAATTACTGAATTCTTCAATAACTAGCAGAAATAAGTCCACGAGTTTGGAAAACCCAAACTAGTTTGAAGTTCGTATAGCTCAGATATTGTTTGTCCAAAACTCATAAAGTTCGCCCCAAATTTGGGTTCGGTCCATCACTAATGCTGAGTTTTGCATGGAGAGGTTAAACTTGATGTGGTAAAGGAAAGGTCATTGAATAGTCTTTATTCAACCACCAATGTTACATAAAGACTTTTGGGTGAAGAAATTGTATGTTATTACTATTTTCAAACATTTGTTTGAATTGGTTTTGGAGAAGTGGCAATATAAAAACATAAGAACCCAAAGAAAACCAGAATGCTTTTTAATTTAATGGTTTTTATTATCTTGGTTAGATTGGTTTTTAATTGTCCACTATTGATGAAATATAACAAAAACCTGTCATCATCCATTGTAATAATCCAACTTCTATATTAATATCCTTACAGAATAATCAGATCCCATGTTGGTGCCTTACAAGCTTTAGAACCAATATCCTAGTCCCAAATCTTTGACAAACCTTAATGTGTTTTCCCTTCTACTGAACATAGAATGACCAACTCACATAATACATGGCACAAAAGTGTTATTTCTCTAAGAAAGTTTTAGGATACGCACAGGCGACTGTACTTTTGTAATGGAGACACGGTGACTGGTTACTCTTTACAAATTTCTGGTGAATATAAATTTGTTTTATTGTGCTTTAATACCTGGAGCTCTGGAAAAAAACATCTCTTGTCTATAATAGTCCCATCCTCTAGTTCTTAATGTAGCTCTGACTATATTCCTGACAGCTAGAAGATCATGTTGTATCTTATTTTCCATTAAGTAGGTGTTGGCTTCCTTAACAAATGTCTGGAAAAAAATAACATCTGGTTTTAATATCATAAAGGCTTAATACCAATATCCACATAGGAGCTAAATTACTAGGTAGCATAATTAGAAGAATAGGTACTGTACTTGGTTAGTCATTGAGTCACTCTGGATCTAGGAAAAAGAAATATGATAAGGTCTCCAAATGCTTGATATAATATTGGATTTTTATTATAGGAGCAAGGGATCTTGCATATTTCAGACTCAGTTCATTCAGGTGCTCTTCTGTGAATGCTTAAAAATGAAAGCCATAACTTTAACATTTTATATCTATAAATCATAGATTCTCCTCCACCTTGCCAAAGACATAATACATAGTATTTGAAATTACTTGTGTGGATTTGGCAGCCTGGGAGAGACCATTTGCATGGCTCTGATGCTATTTACTTCCCTACCTCCCTGTTGGCTATAGACATTTGTTCTGCTTGTGGATAAAAACTTTGAAATCGCTCAAAAATTCCCTTTGCAGGACCCCTAATAGAGACCGTTATGGTCTTGCCCTTTGACCCAGCGCTTGGGTTGATTCAGTTGCTCAGTAGAGATCTGAGAATATTTGACCCATCCAACAGCCAATCAGTAAAAATTACTGTTAGGAACATTCCAAGGAAGTGGTGCATCCTGGGAAGAAGGACCGTTAGAACCTGAAATGTCAGCTCACTAATGTCAACAGCAGGGAACAGCAAAGTGTATGAAATCACCTGCTTTTTCAAAATGGGAGAGAATATGTAGAATAACTAAGTATGCATTACACAAACTAACAATTTAACAAATATTGATACTTTTCACTGAACTGTCCATTTAAGACCAAAATGTCCCTAAGTAATTTAATTTTGTTTGAATGTAAAAGGATTGGTGTTTGGGAAGTAGCTCTATACTAGTGTAATTTGTTCTAATAAGTAAGCAACTAGCTAACACTAACCCACTATAACATGTAGAATAGATGCACTCCTCAATTGGCACACTGTTTTGTTAATTTATAGGAAGAATGTCAAAGAACAGTAAGAGGGAAAGGTTACCATAAAAATAATTGCAGCTATGCTGGGGTTTGCTGTTTCCCATTACATTTATATTGCTAAGGAAACTGATTTTTCTAGCAGACTGTAAATCTATCACTACCTCCCTTGACTTATGGATTACAATATCCTTTTTACTCTGCTGTGGACCACTATTGTCTAGTCAGCAACAGCTGAGATTCTCCTGTCCATTCCTTAAAGGGCAACTGTGGTCTCCACACAAGTTAGGGTTAAATGAAAGCCTGCAGTATTTTCTTTATAATGAGCCGACAATTACATCTCTGGCTTCACCCTGTGAGAAATGATATTGAGGTGAATGTTCAAACTTCCTGCTTCCAGTAGGTTATGTGACATCACCTTACCTCTGCTAGACCCTCTGCCCCGGGGGAGAAGCATGCTCAGTAAAGAAGTACCTTTACTGAGGAAGTACCTGGGGGGAAATTGACAGTTGAGAAGGGGAGCCTATTAATGCAGACAGGCTGGTCACATGACTTCAAGCTAGTCACATGGCTGAAAACAGGAAGTTCAAGCAGGAACTAATATTACTGAACCTTTCCAGTAATAACTTCTCACAAATTTTATCTAGAGTTGTGATTTAGGTTTTTTTTTTGAACGTGTGATGGAAAGCTTTTTATATAATTCTTACTAGTTTGGAAGAATTGGAGACCACAGTTACCCTTTAATCCTGTATACTTTATTAATGAGAGTGGTTAATACTTCTCTAACTTGCTTATTAGATCTCTGCTAAAACCTATCACCTTAGAATTGTGCTTCTGCAGTACAAAGTAGGGATGGGTTTCAGGTTTGTTTCTAACCCAATCCTGATTAGAAATTTCCGGTTTCAATGTTCTGTGGAATTTTCGGGCCTTTCAGAAAACAAAACGTTTCGTAAATTAGATTTTTCGATGTGTTTTTTTTTTGAAAATTCAATATCGAATGCATAAATGATCATATAATAGCAACTTGTGAGAAAGTGAAAATTTTGGGGTATTTAACAATTTATCTTCAACTTCTCTGCAAAGGGTACCGGGGCCATTTCCCAGGTCTCTATGCAAGCAGAACACAGTTAATATTGAATTTAGACAAGAAATTAAACTGTTGGGATTGATTTTGAAAATGTAAAATTTGATTTTGGAACAAATCTCACTGGTTTCTAACTTCTCTAGTACCGAGAGCCAGTGTCCTCGTGCAAAGGTAAGTGTGGGGAATACTATTTTCCCTATTCTATTATGTTTCTTTGAATTTAAAATCCTAATGTCAAGACTTAAAGGGCAATGATACCCTCCAAAATTAACCCCCTCCTGAATAGAATATATGTATGTATATGTATGTATGTATAGTTTATTTATATAGCACCACTTGGGGATGCAGCACTGTACAGTATTAAAATACAATAAAGTCATACAAGGGGGATAAATACATTGATAATTCAGTACATAAATATATAATTTATATAAATGAAGTGCTAGAGCTTTGCCACAAGAGATAATGAGGTCCCTGCCCCGTAGAGCTTACAATCTAGTTAGGCGGGTAACATACAGATGCAATGGAATGGGTATAAGTGCCGGAGTGAGACATATGCAGTGCAAATAAAACAATCAAATACTGTGCTGGTTACCAGATAGGTCTGTGGTCGATATTATAGCAGCCACAGAAGCCTCAATTCACAATAGTTAGGTACCACAGAGTGAGGCAGAACAACTTTGCCTTAAGGTATCTGCAGCCTTAGCCAGTGCTAAAACTCCTTCATCTAACCTGACTACACAGGAAAGAAGAGCCTTAACATCCCTCAAGAAAGATTCCAGTATCACCATTCTACCGGCAGATAAAGGAAGATGCACAGTGGTACTCAACACCTCAGACTACCATGATACGGTGACCATGCTCCTGGCCGATAACAACACATATGAGGCTTTAACAAGGGATCCCACCAGCCGTTACAAGAAAAGAGTCATAGACTTACTACAACAGCTTCAAAAGGATAAAGCCATTGACCGAGCAATGTATCATCGCCTCTACCCTGGTGAGGCACATCCATGCATATATGGACTCCCAAAGATACATAAGGAAGGGGCCCCACTAAGACCTATAGTCAGCAGCATCAAGATATGTTGATGACACCTGGGTTAAAATCCACCAGAAGGAAGTACAAACTTTCACAGAACACATTAATGCGGTGGACCAAAACATTAAATTCACAAGGGAAGAGGTACTAAACAACAAACTGGCTTTCTTGGACTGCTTGGTAGAAGTTAAGGAAGTATTTATATTTGCGTGCTGGATAGACATTCCCTTTAAGTATTTATATGTGCGTGCTGGATAGACATTCCCTTTAAATATTTATATTTGCGTGCTGGATAGACATTCCCTTTAAGTATTTATATTTGCGTGCTGGACAGACATTCCCTTTAAGTATTTATATGTGCGTGCTGGACAGGCATTCCCTTTAAGTATTTATATTTGCGTGCTGGATAGACATTCCCTTTAAGTATTTATATTTGCGTGCTGGATAGACATTCCCTTTAAGTATTTATATTTGCGTGCTGGACAGACATTCCCTTTAAGTATTTATATGTGCGTGCTGGATAGACATTCCCTTTAGATATTTATATTTGCGTGCTGATAGACATTCCCTTTAAGTATTTATATTTGCGCGCTGGACAGATATTCCCTTTAAGTATTTATATGTGCGTGCTGGATAGACATTCC
>JAACNH010000292.1:153356-273711 GCA_019447015.1 Hymenochirus boettgeri | reverse complement strand
CGTGTTTTGGAAGGTCATTGTTTTATTTAAAACGGTCAAGGTGAAACATGTTTTCTAAATATACCTGCAGATCTTTATGTGAATGAATGTAGCTGCTCTATAGAATTAACCTTCTACAAGGGCTAATCTGCCACCAAGGACTAATTATTGTAACCCTGTCACCGATCTACAATGGGAAGGGCCCCTAGGAATAAGTTAAATTCCGGGTCTATTCTCAAACGTTATGTCCGTGTCTCCAGCTAAACAGATGGAGTATCGGGTGCTCTCCCACTTTACCCAATTTAATATTGTCTTCGCTTGGGTTTTGCTCTGGCTATGTTGGGCCAGGGCCGTTTCCAGAACATTTAAAATTTTGCTTTAAACTTTTACTGTTTTATCCCTGCAACGAAATGCTCCTTAAAGCACAAATAACGTTATTTACTTTATGGTAATATTGTAAAATACCAACTGAAGTATCACACGACTACCATTGGCACCTTTAATAACTGCAGCGTTATTTTTTTAAATACCCATTAAGTTACAAAACACCTTGAGGCTGAGGCCACATCAGCGTGCGATCGGATTGCGTGTTAAATGCTGTGATGTGGCCTAGCCCTTAAACTACCAATATCCGTCAAATAATGGCTAGCACCGTGTCCGTATGACCACATCTTATTAAACAATTCAATATAAGGGGCTGTTTTTACATTATCTGGAGGGGATGAGGTATGTGCCATAAACTCAGGTAAATGCTCTGCTTTCCCTCCATTCTGTGTAGTAGAACGTTTACGTAAATCTCCATTTTACAATTAGAGTTCACATTACCAGGTCTGAACACCTGTTGAACCAGAGTGCTTGGTGCTGGGGACATATTTAAAGGCTGCTGTGGTATCTTATGGGCACATTATCGGGATATTCAATGAGGTCAGGATTTTACACTTTTGCTGTAAATATGTTTGTGCCCAATACAAATATTTACTAATGCAAATGATAAGACAATTCCTACCTCCTGGTTACTGGTCAGATAAGTAGGCTGATGCTTGCTTAGACCTCCCCTGGATGGGAAAATTAGGAGGTCGGTATCTGCCAAAAATGTGTGTTGGATTCCTGCCTTATTTTCTGTAGGGTTTCTCCATTATACAAGCTGTGGGCCCCATGGGACATGGTTTACATGGGACAATATTTTGTCGTTGACTACCAGGCCTGAATTTTTATCTATTTCCAAATATTGCAACATTTTGCAATCTGTCCTGAACCCATTGGCCAAGACCTTTGTTCCTTCGTTTAATTGGTAACAATTTAATCCCATATGCTGGGTCGGGTATCTGATCTGTCTCCGTGTTAATCTCCCAGGTTACAGGTTCAGGTCACAGACACCTGATAATAGAAATTAAACAAGGAAGAGGATTGTAGGGGGAGGGGACTAACATTAGAATTGACTATATCTGTTGTATTCAATTAGATCAACTGGACTTGAAATGTAGTTCTTGAAGACGTTTCGCTAGTCATCCGACTGGCTTTCTCAATTCAGAATGACTTGTACAAGAATCTGTGGCAATTATGTACCCTGGAAAATCCCAATTAGCATATCACAGCCAGGTGTTAAGGGTGTGATTAGATAGTGGCTAAGAGGTGTTATAGGAACGCCCAGAGTAAGGTGTTAAAACAGCATTGTACATGGCAGACAGTTGGTGTCGAACCCCCCCACCTCTATTTAGGCTTGGTTTCTTTATTTTCACATAAATGGCCTCCTTAACACCTCTCTTGAACCAGTCACGTTCCTTCGCCAGTATGTTAACATTACAATCTTCAAAGGTATGTCCTTTATCCTTAAGATGCAGATACACGGCGGAGTCTGACCATCCATCATGGCGGCCGCATGCTAGTGGAGCTCCGGGTCTGGGAGCGCTGGACGAGGGGACTAGAGCTATAATAATCGGACTTTAAGCATTCTCACCAAACAGTCCTGCCCCAGCATCCAACATGCCCCCAAAAAGGACCCAAAGCGAGCCCAGAGGCGACTT
This sequence comes from Hymenochirus boettgeri, assembly GCA_019447015.1. Classification (NCBI taxonomy): domain Eukaryota; kingdom Metazoa; phylum Chordata; class Amphibia; order Anura; family Pipidae; genus Hymenochirus; species Hymenochirus boettgeri. Next base: position 271,708 of record JAACNH010000292.1, on the reverse strand, counting down.
ACTGGGCTATGTCACCCGGCCTGAAGGCCCACCCACGCCACACCAGGCCTCAATCCCTAAAGCACAAGACCCGGATACATCTCCCATCACCAAACAGGACCTGGACAGGCTCTATGCGAACCTCGAGAAAGCGATAAAAACAGCCCACAAAACTACGCTAGCAGAGGTAAGGCAAGAGCTGACTAATTTGGGAGACCGGGTCGCGGGAATAGAAAGCAAGCAGAGCCACGTGGCAAGATACTGCACCCAGCTAGAGGGGGACATAACAGAGCTCCGCGCACAAATATCGGAGTTACAAACTGCGCAGGAGGACACTGAGAATAGAAGCAGACGACAGAACCTAAGACTGAGGGGCATCCCAGAAACAGTCCAGGATCTTAACCCATACCTAGAACAGTTGTTCCACCAGATTGCCCCGCAACTACAAACGCGCGATTTAATACTGGACAGGGCCCATAGAGCCCTAAGGGCCCCACCAGGCCCCGACAGCCCACCAAGAGATGTGATAGTGAGATTCCACCTATACACCGCCAAAGAAGCCATTATCAAGGCAGCCCGTAACCATGAGACCCTGAAACAAGATGGCTACTCTATCCAAATCTACCAAGACATATCTCCAAACACACTACAGAGAAGGAGAGAGATGAAGCCAATACTCGAAAAGCTCAAAAATCAGGGTCTCAAATATAGATGGGGCTTCCCATTTCGGCTACTTGTAAATCACAACGGCAAAACGGTGTCTATCGCATCCCCAACCGAAAGCAACATCCTCTTCCAGAAACTGGGCCTGGAAACCCAAGACCTAAACTACAGGGGCCCAGAATCCCATCGAATTCCCCCACCAACAGATGACTGGACAACAGTACCCTCACCATCCCCACGCAGGGGCGTCAGTTCCCCCGCTCGAACCCCTAATACCCCCTGAGCAATACTACCTCAAATGGAACTTTGGTAAAAGGGACACTCGAACAACTAGGAGGGGGTTAAATTGAAATAGAGCCTCTTTGAACTCACAGCTGGGAATTGCGAACCCTGGGGAAACTTACCCACCGCAGTGAGAAGGGATGGATGAAACAGACAGGCCCCAGAAATTTGCTCCGGCCACAACCACAATCTACCAACCCACAACGATTAAATGGCTGAGGACCAACTCCAGATAAAAAGGTCGACCACAAAAATAACCAAAACGGATTACAAAAACCAAAAGCAAAAAGTCCAACCTTTATACCCTACCCATAATGTCTGTGTAACAGTTACATAGTAACATAGTATTGGAGGTTGTATAAAGACATACGTCCATCTAGTACAACCTTTATACCTTATCCATAATGTCTGTATAACAGTTACATAGTAATATAGTATTGGAGGTTGTATGAAGACATACGTCCATCTAGTACAACCTTTATACCCTACCCATAATGTCTGTATAACAGTTACATAGTAACATAGTATAGGAGGTTGTATAAAGACACACATCCATCTAGTCCAACCTTTATACCCTACCAGCATTTGCGGCTCTTGGTGAATCTCCCTGTCTGTCTTATAAAGTTGCGACTACAAAGTCCCAAATTATCTCGGCCGACTCCCTACACTACAGTACAGGGAGCCGACCAAGACCGAGGGAACTGTCTATTTTTCAGTTTCCTCCTTTGAGTGTAAACTGAAAAGTGAGCATTTGCGGCTCTTGGTGAATCTCCCTGTCTGTCTTATAAAGTTGTGACTACAAAGTCCCAAATTATCTCGGCCGACTCCCTACACTACAGTACAGGGAGCCGACCAAGACCGAGGGAACTTTTCCGTCCATAATAATCCAATGATGCTAAAGCGTCATCATTGGAAACAGACATTTAGCATGTAAACAATACTGAAACGTGTAATCAGTAACGTGTGTACCCAACTCAAAATGATTAAGACATAGTTTCAGCTAAGGTTTTCGAAATTCGGGCAGTTCCTCTGTGAAATTCCATTGGTAGTTTTGACTGGCGGCACTCTGCGTTCCTTAGTAAAGCCCGATCCCATCTTGTGAGGTTACTAAGGGGCAAAGTAATCAAGGTGTGATATGTGGCATTATGCTTTACCATACTTTACCACCTCATTTTCCCACTAAAATTGGCATTACCACAATTTATAAAAAAAGGGTAAAAATTACAAAACCCGATATCACCGCACATTGCAATGTTACATTTGGCGAAAAGGTATTTTATAAAACTGCAAAATATCACAAAATACCACCATAGCCAAGGCGGCAAAACCGTTTTCATCTTGTGTATTTTCTCAGTTACCGTTTGCTTTTCTTTTTAATTCTTTAATGTCACAATATTGTTATTAATTAATAACATCACCGGATGCATGACATCACCGGGTGCGTTTGTGCGAGAAGAACGGCTGAGCTACTCTCAGACGCAATGTTTGTTCCCGCTTTGGGGCTGTTCTAAAAAACATGTTACACTGGTGGATGAATATTATAGTACGGAAAAAAAAAATACAACACATTTATATGTAAAGCCACAGCTATCCAATAACATGAAGTTGTACATACCCTTTAAGGTTTCTTACCTACACATGGTAAGTATGAGACCTGGATGAATGAGAACCTTCACAAGCATACAAGCATGGTAAGGTAAAACCAGAAGGCTGTCTCTTAGCAAATAGCTGGGTTTTGTTCCCTGGCTGCTGGTTACAACAAAAGGTTGTACTGGGCTTGATTTTACTAGGAATCCACTAGTGAAGGGTGGGGTGGATTCCCAATCCCTTAACCTGTTCCGGGTTTTCCACTGGGTCAGTCTTTAATAGGCTCCCAGCTGTTTCACTAGCTCTCTCACTCTGGACAGGAGTAACCTGGGGGATCCAGATACTGCAGGAAAGTTTCTGTAAGTAACAGAAGTTGTATTTTCATCTACAAGCTGTGTGAGTGTTGCTGCTTATGTCAAGATTCTACCATTTTTCTAATACTCACACAAGTTAAAAACTTAAAAATTCTATTTCTAAATAATTTATATGCTAAACTGGTAACTATAGACCTGTAAGCCTAACATCAGTGGTAGGGAAGGTGCTGGAAACTTTGTTATGGGATCATATCCTTGACTTTGTCTCCAGAGCTCATCTTATTAGTAGTAGTCAGCATGGATTTATGAGAAATAGATCATGCCAGACAAATTTAATTGGTTTTTATGAAGAAGTGAGTAAGAAATTGGACTCAGGCACAGCAGTGGATGTGATATATTTGGATTTTGCGAAAGCTTTTGATACTGTGCCACATAGGCGACTAATGTATAAACTGAGGACTGTTGGCCTTGAAGAAAACATTTGTTATTGGATTGCAAATGGTTATTGGATCGCAAACAGAGAGTGGTGGTCAATGGAGCTACATCTATGTGGATAAAGTTCTAAGCAGAGTGCCTCAGGGTTCTGTACTGGGGCCACTTCTGTTTAATATGTTTATAAATGTAGTGCAGATGACACTATATGTGCAATATTTGCAAAGGATTTGTAAATGCAGTTGTTTTATTGCTGCTTATTGGTCAAAATGTCTGGGAATGTCCCACATGATGTAGGCCTACTAAATGGCCACAATTAATTTGGTCTTAATCCTTCATCATATTTAAAGAATTAAAGGCCTTTTAGATGCATATTAACCACATGATTTTAGGAAAACAAAATGCTAAAAACTTGAGACAAACTCATTTCCCACCCAAAGAAAGGCCCAAACTGCTATATAGACAACTATTGAATAACCTTGTACTTAGGGCTGGTAGACATGTGCTGATATTTTGGACCAAAGTTATCTCTGTTATGATTGGTTAAGGATCATCTTAGACTCGGCAATTGCCTGGTCATTCCCAATCTTTCTTTTTTTAAAAAAAAATTAAATCTGAAAAATCATCACAATTAGTGATGGCCCAGTTCGTGGATCCGAACCCGGATCCACGGCGGATTTACCTCGTTCGCGAATGGCGGATGATGCGGATTTTCCGGTTTTCCGCCTTCCGAAAATTTTCCAAACCGTGTTTTTCGAAAATTTTCAAAATTATGAGGATTTCTCGGATTTTCGAAAATACAAGAAATCCTCGTAAATTCAAAATTTTGCGGATTTTACACATTTTTGGACGGAGCAAGACACATTTTCGGGTCCGCATTTTCGAAGAATCCTCATATTTTCGAAGTACGGATTTTGCTGAACTTTCATTTGAATAGGTTTTAATGGGTCATCTCTAATGACAATATGGCACTTTAATAATTTGTAATCACCACACAGATCAGATGCTTTGCAATGTGTGATATCGTACAGCGTACACTTGTTTATATCCCTTTGTAATACTTCTAATGAACCTACCACCATAGGTGGAGGTGTTTTATTGATGGTACAATAAAATACAGTTACGTATCTTTGGTAATAAAAATTGTAGAAAACAGTTTCATATATTTGGTGTATTCAGATATTATAAGTAAGTGATGTACAGTTGAGACCGTCAATATAAATGATCGCTGTATACTTGTTTTGGTAACTTTAGCAAACATTAAACATTGCTAATTAAAACATAAAACCCGCGTTGCCTTGCGATGCATTTTTCCATTTTGTTTGGTGATCTTAAGAGATAGACACCTAACCGTCATTTCTATAGCTAGTTATATATTTAAACATTTATTCATTACATGTGTAAGGGGAGGATTCCCATCTGGACCATATTTTGTCATATTTGACAGGACAGCCCTGGTGGGTATAAATCAATTTCTTGAGAGGGAGAGTTGTGTTTATTAGCACATTACATACAAAAAAATCAAACGACCACTACTGGCACCCAGCTCACACCATTCGAAAAAATCTGCAAAACAATCTCCATCAACACCAGCACAATCTCAAAAATATATTCTATACTGAATGAATATCTGAATATGCACACAACCACCCACAACCCAACTTCATAACAAATGGGAGAACCTGCTGGGGGCAAATCTGAAATAGAGCAATGGACAGTATATTCAATCTCTAGGAAATGCTCCACGAATATGTTGTCAGGAAAAAAGCTTCAAATTCTGCACCACTGGTATATGTCCCCCAAAAAAACCCACATGATTTACCCCACATCATCCTCTTTGCTATAGAGGATGCGGACTGTTAGCAATTTAAAGCACTGTTGGTGGGACTGCACGGAGGTGCAAAAACTAGGGAAGGAATGTGAGTGTTAATCCAAGAGTTCCCGCACCACAATAACCCTGGACCCATGGTCCGCACTCTTTGACAAAACAATTCACAATTATCCCTCACAGGAAACAAATTGTCCACAGTGCCGTGTGCCACACTAGACCCTTATAGCAGCTCTGGAAACACCCCACCCCCTCTAAACACAACTAGTGTCAAAATATGGTGGCTGTGCGAAAATGAGTTGGTAGTTAACAGGACCAGGGTACAATGAAGTTATACGATATGTCTGGAACCCATGGATAAGCCAATGGCTCCCAGGGGGGGCCGGGCCGGGCCAAAGGTAATACTGCTGTGAAACTATTAAGGAGAGAAGACCTCCTCCCCGCAATGGTAGTAGTAATAAGACGATACATGTAAGTGCTATATTGTGTCTTTCTTTCTTTCCTTTCTTTTTTTATTTTTTGTTAACTATACGTACTGTTAGGTATAAGGACATAGGGGGAAGGACACAGCCCATTTTCCTAACCCCTAATTTCTAACTATATTTAAGCCATAATCTATGCCTACAGAAAAAGGTAAAAAAAAAAAAAAAGAAAATAGAAAAAGGAAGAGAAATCAATGTTTGATAGTACATGAGAAAATATATCTGTTATATAGTTTATAATTACAAATGTTAATATGTACAAATTTGACCTATGAATATCTCTTCAATAAAAATATTTGGAATAAAAAAAAAAAGATGCAGATACACGGCTGAGTCCTGACCCGAGGAATTGGCTCTTCTGTGCTGGGCCATACGTTGATGCAGTTGCTGTTTGGTCTCCCCCACATACAAATCAGAGCATTCTTCACTGCACTGCATATATGATGTCGGCTCTGTGTTCAGAACCCTGCAACACAGAGCCGAGAACATCCCCACTAGCACAGAGGCGAAGGCTAAAGAAATGAAACATCTCAGAGGAGCCCTTAAAACTTGTGATATCCAGACTGGGCCTTGTTCAAAAGAAGTAGAAGGAAGAAGAACACGAATACCAATAGTGAAGGGGAAAAGCAAGACAGGAGGAAGAACATGGTCATCCCATATGTAGCAGGGGTCTCCGAAAATTAAGAAGAATTTTCAAAAAACATCGTATCCCTGTCTGCTTTAAACCGAACAACACACTGAGGCAGCAATTGGTACATCCGAAAGACCCAATACCAAAACACAAGAAAACGACATCATATATGCAGGTCAGTGCAGTGAAGAATCTCTGATTTGTATGTGGGGGAGACAACAGCAACTGCATCAACGTATGGCCCAGCACAGAAGGCCAATTCCTCGGGTCAGACTCAGCCGTGTATCTGCATCTTAAGGATAAAGGACAACCTTTGAAGATTGTAATGTTACATACAGACGCAATGTTTGTTCCCGGCTTTGGGGCTGTTCTAAAAAACATGTTACACTGTGTGAAATATTATAGTACGGAAAAAAAAAAATACAACACATTTATATGTAAAGCCACAGCTATCCAATAACATGAAGTTGTACATACCCTTTAAGGTTTCTTACCTACACATGGTAAGTATGAGACCTGGATGAATGAGAACCTTCACAACATACAAGCATGGTAAGGTAAAACCAGAAGGCTGTCTCTTAGCAAATAGCTGGGTTTTGTTCCCTGGCTGCTGGTTACAACAAAAGGTTGTACTGGGCTTGATTTTACTAGGAATCCACTAGTGAAGGGTGGGGTGGATTCCCAATCCCTTAACCTGTTCCGGGTTTTCCACTGGGTCAGTCTTTAATAGGCTCCCACTGTTTCCTACTAGCTCTCTCACTCTGGACAGGAGTAACCTGGGGGATCCAGATACTGCGGAAAGTTTCTGTAAGTAACAGAAGTTGTATTTTCATCTACAAGCTGTGTGAGTGTGCTGCTTATGTCAAGATTCTACCATTTTTCTAATACTCACACAAGTTAAAACTTAAAAATTTCTATTTCTAAATAATTTATATGCTAAACGGTAACTATAGACCTGTAGCCTAACATCAGTGGTAGGGAAGGTGCTGGAAACTTGTTATGGATCATATCCTTGACTTTGTCTCCAGAGCTCATCTTATAGTAGTAGCAGCATGGATTTATGAGAAATAGATCATGCCAGACAAATTTAATTGGTTTTTAATGAAGAGTGAGTAAGAAATTGGACTCAGCCACGCAGTGGATGTGATATATTTGGATTTTGCGAAAGCTTTTGATACTGTGCCCACATAGGCGACTAATGTATAAACTGAGGACTGTTGGCCTTGAAGAAAACATTTGTTATTGGATTGCAAATGGTTATGGATCGCAAACAGAGAGTGGTGGTCAATGGAGCTACATCTATGTGGATAAAGTTCTAGCAGAGTGCCTCAGGGTTCTGTACTGGGGCCACTTCTGTTTAATATGTTTATAAATGTAGTGCAGATGACACTATAGTGCAATATTTGCAAAGATTTGTAAATGCAGTTGTTTTATTGCTGCTTATTGGTCAAAATGTCTGGGAATTCCCACATGAGGTAGGCCTACTAAATGGCCACAATTAATTTGGTCTTAATCCTTCATCATATTTAAAGAATTAAAGGCCTTTAGATGCATATTAACCACATGATTTTAGGAAAACAAAATGCTAAAAACTTGAACAAACTCATTTCCCACCCAAAGAAAGGCCCAAACTGCTATATAGACAACTATTGATAAACCTTGTACTTAGGGCTGGTAGACATGTGCTGATATTTTGGACCAAAGTTATCTCTGTTTGATTGGTTAAGGATCAATCTTAGACTCGGCAATTGCCTGGTCATTCCCAATCTTTCTTTTTTTAAAAAAAAAATTAAATCTGAAAAATCATCACAATTAGTGATGGCCCAGTTGTCGGATCCGAACCCGATCACGGCGGATTTCCTCGTTCGCGAATGGCGGATGATGCGATTTTCCGTTTTCCGCCTTCCGAAAATTTCCAAACCGTGTTTTTTCGAAAATTTTCAAAATTATGAGGATTTCTCGGATTTTCGAAAATACAAGAATCCTCGTAAATTCAAATTTTGCGGATTTTACACATTTTTGGACGGAGCAAGACACATTTTCGGGTCCGCATTTTCGAAGAATCCTCATATTTTCGAAGTACGGATTTTGCTGAACTTCATTTGAATAGTTTAATGTCATCTCTAATGACAATATGGCACTTTATAATATTGTAATCACCACCAGATCAGATGCTTTGCAATGTGTGATATCGTACAGCGTACACTTGTTTATATCCCTTTGTAATACTTCTAATAACCTACCCCATAGGTGAGGTGTTTTATTGATGGTACAATAAAATACAGTTACGTATCTTTGGTAATAAAAATTGTAGAAAACAGTTTCATATATTTGGTGTATTCAGATATTATAAGTAAGTGATGTCCAGTTGAGACCGTCAATATAAATGATCGCTGTATCTTGTTTTGGTAACTTTAGCATTAAACATTGCTAATTAAAACATAAACCCGCGTTGCCTTGCGATGCATTTTTCCATTTTTTTTTGGTGATCTTAAGAATAGACACCTAACCGTCATTTCTATAGCTAGTTTATATATTAAACATTTATTCATTACATGTGTAAGGGGAGGATTCCCATCTGGACCATATTTTGTCATATTTGACAGGACAGCCCTGGTGGGTATAAATCAATTTCTTGAGAGGAGAAGTTTGTGTTTATTAGCACTACATACAAAAATCAAACGACCACTACTGGCACCCAGCTCACACCATTCGAAAAAATCTGCAAAACAATCTCCATCAACACCAGCACAATCTCAAAATATATTCTATACTGAATGAATATCGCCACACCACCCAACCAAACTTATAAACAAATGGGAGAACCTGCTGGGGGCAAATCTGGAAATAGAGCAATGGACAAGTATATTCAATTCTCTGAGTAAATGCTCCAGAATATATTTGTGCAGGAAAAAAGCTTCAAAATTCTGCACCACTGGTATATGTCCCCCAAAAAAACCCACATGATTTACCCACACATCATCTCCTCTTTGCTATAGAGGATGCGGACTGTTAGCAGATTTAAAGCACTGTTGGTGGGACTGCACGGAGGTGCAAAAACTATGGAAGGAATGTGAGCTATTAATCCAGAGGTTCTCCGCACCACAATAACCCTGGACCCATGGTCCGCACTCTTTGACAAAACAATATCACAATTATCCTCACAGAAACAAATTTGTCCACAGTGCGTGTGCCAGCACTAGGACCCTTATAGCAGCCTCTTGGAAACAACCCACCCCCTCTAAACAACAACTAGTGTCAAAATATGGTGGCTGTGCGAAAATGAGTTGGTAGTTAACAGGACCAGGGGTACAATGAAGTTATACATATGGTCTGGAACCCATGGATAAGCACAATGGGCTCCCAGGGGGGGGCCGCCGGCCAAGGTAATAACGCTGTGAAACTATTAAGGAGAGAAGACCTCCTAAACCGCAATGGTAGTAGTAATAAGACGATACATGTAAGTGCTATATTGTGTTTCTTTCTTTTCTTTCCTTTCTTTTTATTATTTTATTGTTAACTATATACGTACTGTTAGGTATAAGGACATAGGGGAAGGACACAGCCCAGTTCCTAAACCCTAATTTCTAACTATATTTAAGCACATAATCTATGCCTACAGAAAAAAGGTAAAAAAAAAAAAAAAAGAAAATAGAAAAAGGAAGAGAAATCAATGTTTGATAGTACATGAGAAAATATATCTGTTTATAGTTTATAATTACAAATGTTAATAGTACAAATTTATGACTCATGAATATCTCTTCAATAAAAATATTTGGAATAAAAAAAAAATGCAGATCACCCGCTGAGTCCTGACCCAGGAATTGGCTCTTCTGTGCTGGGCCATACGTTGATGCAGTTGCTGTTTGGTCTCCCCCACATACAAATCAGAGCATTCTTCACTGCACTGCATATATGATGTCGGCTCTGTGTTCAGAACCCTGCAACACAGAGCCGAGAACATCCCCACTAGCACAGAGGCGAAGGCTAAAGAAATGAAACATCTCAGAGGAGCCCTTAAAACTTGTGGATATCCAGACTGGGCCTTTGTCAAAAGAAGTGAAGGAAAGAAAAAACACGAATACCAATAGTGAGGGGAAAAGCAAGACAGGAGGAAGAACATGGTCATCCCATATGTAGCAGGGGTCTCCGAGAAATTAAGAGAATTTTCAAAAAACATCGTATCCCTGCCTGCTTTAACCGAACAACACACTGAGGCAGCAATTGGTACATCCAAAGACCCAACCAAACCAAGAAACGACATCATATAGGCAGTGCAGTGCAGTGAAGAATGCTCTGATTTGTAGTGGGGGAGACCAACAGCAACGCATCAACGTATGGCCCAGCACAGAAGAGCCAATCCTCGGGTCAGGACTCAGCCGTGTATCTGCATCTTAAGGATAAAGGACATACCTTTGAAGATTGTAATGTTAACATACAGACGCAATGTTTGTTCCCGCTTTGGGGCTGTTCTAAAAAACATGTTACACTGGTGGATGAATATTATAGTACGGAAAAAAAAAATACAACACATTTATATGTAAAGCCACAGCTATCCTAACATGAAGTTGTACATACCCTTTAAGGTTTCTTACCTACACATGGTAAGTATGAGACCTGGATGAATGAGAACCTTCACAAGCATACAAGCATGGTAAGGTAAAACCAGAAGGCTGTCTCTTACAAATAGCTGGTTTTGTTCCCTGGCTGCTGGTTACAACAAAAGGTTGTACTGGGCTTGATTTTACTAGGAATCCACTAGTGAAGGGTGGGGTGGATTCCCAATCCCTTAACCTGTTCCGGGTTTTCCACTGGGTCAGTCTTTAATAGGCTCCCAGCTGTTTCATAGCTCTCTCACTCTGGACAGGAGTAACCTGGGGGATCCAGATACTGCAGGAAAGTTTCTGTAAGTACAGAAGTTGTATTTTCATCTACAAGCTGTGTGAGTGTTGCTGCTTATGTCAAGATTCTACCATTTTTCTAATACTCACACAAGTTAAAAACTTAAAAATTCTATTTCTAAATAATTTATATGCTAAACTGGTAACTATAGACCTGTAACCTAACATCAGTGGTAGGGAAGGTGTGGAAACTTTGTTATGGGATCATATCCTTGACTTTGTCTCCAGAGCTCATCTTATTAGTAGTAGTCAGCATGGATTTATGAGAAATAGATCATGCCAGACAAATTTAATTGGTTTTTAAAGAAGAGTGAGTAAGAAATTGGACTCAGGCACAGCAGTGGATGTGATATATTTGGATTTTGCGAAAGCTTTTGATACTGTGCCACATAGGCGACTAATGTTAAACTGAGGACTGTTGCCTGGGAAGAAACATTTGTTATTGGATTGCAATGGTTATTGGATCGCAAACAGAGAGTGGTGGTCAATGAGCTACATCTATGTGGATAAAGTTCTAACAGAGTGCCTCAGGGTTCTGTACTGGGGCCACTTCTGTTTAATATGTTTATAATGTAGTGCAGATGACACTTATGTGCAATATTTGCAAAGATTGGTAAATGCAGTTGTTTTATTGCTGCTTATTGGTCAAAATGTCTGGGAATGTCCCACATGATGTAGGCTACTAAATGGCCACAATTAATTTGGTCTTAATCTTTCATATATTTAAAGAATTAAGGCCTTTTAGATGCATATTAACCACATGATTTAGGAAAACAAAAATGCTAAAAACTTGAGACAAACTCATTTCCCACCCAAAGAAAGGCCCAAACTGCTATATAGACAACTATTGAATAACCTTTTACTAGGGCTGGTAGACATGTCTGATATTTTGGACCAAAGTTATCTCTGTTATGATGGGTTAAGGATCATCTTAGACTCGGCAATTGCCTGGTCATTCCCAATCTTTCTTTTTTTAAAAAAAAATTAAATCTGAAAAATCATCACAATTAGTGATGGCCCGTTCGTGGATCCGAACCCGGATCCACGTCGGATTTACCTCGTTCGCGAATGGCGGATGGATGCGGATTTTCCGGTTTTCCCCTTCCGAAATTTTCCAAACCGTGTTTTTCGAAAATTTTCAAATTATGAGGATTTCTCGGATTTTCGAAAATCAAAAATCCTCGTAAATTCAAAATTTTGCGGATTTTACACATTTTTGGACGGAGCAAGACACATTTTCGGGTCCGCTTTTCGAAGAATCCTCAATTTTCGAAGTACGGATTTTGCTGAACTTTCATTTGAATAGGTTTTAATGGGTCATCTCTAATGACAATTGGCACTTTAATAATTTGTAATCACCACACAATCAGTGCTTTGCAATTGTGATATCGTACAGCGTACACTTGTTTATATCCCTTTGTAATACTTCTAATGAACCACCACCATAGGTGGAGGTGTTTTATTGAGGTACTAAAATACAGTTACGTATCTTTGGTAATAAAAATTGTAGAAAACAGTTTCATATATTTGGTGTATTCAGATATTATAAGTAAGTGATGTACAGTTGAGACCGTCAATATAAATGATCGCTGTATACTTGTTTTGGTAACTTTAGCAAACATTAAACATGCTAATTAAAACATAACCCGCGTGTCCTTGCGATCATTTTTCCATTTTGTTTGGTGGTGATCTTAAAGAGATGACACCTAACCGTCATTTCTATATCAGTTATATATTTAAACATTTATTCATTACAGTGTTAAGGGGAGAGATTCCCATCTGGACCATATTTGTCATATTTGACAGGACAGCCCTGGTGGGTAAAATCAATTTCTTGAGAGGGAGAGTTGTGTTATTAGCACATTACATACAAAAAAATCAAACGACCACTACTGGCACCCAGCTCACACCATTCGAAAAAATCTCAAAACAATCTCCATCAACACCAGCACAATCTCAAAATATATTCTATACTGAATGAATATCGCCACACACCCAAACCAAACTTCATAAACAAATGGGAGAACCTGCTGGGGCAAATCTGGAAATAGAGCAATGGACAACGTATATTCATTCATCTCTGAGTAAATGCTCCACGAATATAGTTGTGCAGGAAAAAAGCTTCAAAATTCTGCACCACTGGTATATGTCCCCCAAAAACCACATGATTTACCCACAATCATCTCCCTTTGCTATAGAGATGCGACTGTTAGCAGATTTAAGCACTGTTGGTGGGACTGCACGGATGCAAAACTATGGAAGGAATGTGAGCTATTAATCCAAGAGGTTCTCCGCACCACAATAACCCTGGACCCATGGTCCGCACTCTTTGACAAAACAATATCACAATTATCCCTCACAGGAAACAAATTTGTCCACAGTGGGTGTGCCAGCACTAGGACCCTTATAGCACGCCTCTTGGAAACAACCCACCACCCCTCTAAACAACAACTAGTGTCAAAATATGGTGGCTGTGCGAAAATGAGTTGGTAGTTAACAGGACCAGGGGTACAATGAAGTTATACGATATGGTCTGGAACCCATGGATAAGCACAATGGGCTCCCAGGGGGGGGCCGGGCCGGGCCAAAGGTAATAACTGCTTGAAACTATTAAGGAGAGAAGACCTCCTAACCGCAATGGTAGTAGTAATAAGACGATACATGTAAGTGCTATATTGTGTTCTTTCTTTTCTTTCCTTTCTTTTATTTATTTTATTGTTAACTATATACGTACTGTTAGGTATAAGGACATAGGGGAAGGACACAGCCCAGTTCCTAAACCCTAATTTCTAACTATATTTAAGCACATAATCTATGCCTACAGAAAAAGGTAAAAAAAAAAAAAAAGAAAATAGAAAAAGGAAGAAATCAATGTTTGATAGTACATGAGAAATATATCTGTTACATAGTTTATATTACAAATGTTAATATGTACAAATTTATGACCTATGAATATCTCTTCAATAAAAATATTTGGAATAAAAAAAAAAAGATGCAGATACACGGCTGAGTCCTGACCCGAGGAATTGGCTCTTCTGTGCTGGGCCATACGTTGATGCAGTTGCTGTTTGGTCTCCCCACATACAATCAGAGCTTCTTCACTGCACTGCATAATGATGTCGCTCTGTGTTCAGAACCCTGCAACACAGAGCCAGAACATCCCCACTACACAGGCGAAGGCTAAAGAAATGAAACATCTCAGAGGAGCCCTTAAACTTGTGGATATCCAGACGGCCTTTGTCAAAAGAAGTAGAAGGAAAGAAAAGAACACGAATACCAATAGTGAAGGGGAAAGCAAGACAGGAGGAAGAACATGGTCATCCCATATGTAGCAGGGGTCTCCGAGAAATTAAAAGAATTTTCAAAAAACATCGTATCCCGTCTGCTTAAACCGAACAACACACTGGCAGCAAGGGTACATCCGAAAGACCCAATACCAAACCAAAAGAAAAGCGACATCATATATGCAGTGCAGTGCAGTGAGAATGCTCTGATTTGTATGTGGGGAGACCAAACGCAACTGCATCAACGTATGGCCCAGCACAGAAGAGCCAATTCCTCGGGTCAGGACTCAGCCGTGTATCTGCATCTTAAGGATAAAGGACATACCTTTGAAGATTGTAATGTTAACATACTGGCGAAGGAACGTGACTGGTTCAAGAGAGGTGTTGGAGGGCCATTTATTTGAAAATAAAGAAACCAAGCCTAAATAGAGGTGGGGGGTTCGACACCAACTGTCTGCCATGTACAATGCGTTTTTTAACACCTTACTCTGGGCGTTCCTAACACCTCTTAGCCACTATCTAATCACACCCTTAAACCTGGCTGTGATATGCTATGGGATTTTCCAGGTACATAATTGCCACAGATTCTGTACAAGTCATTCTGAATTGAGAAAGCCAGTCGGATGACTAGCAAAACGTCTTCAAGATCTACATTTCAAGTCCAGTTGATCTAATTGAATACAACAGATATACCATGACCTGGATGAATGAGAACCTTCACAAGCATTAGAATTGACTCCTTTTGTTCTAGACATTGGAAACTCTCTGGCTGCCACCTGTAAGGTCTGTAGGGAAATGGTTAATTATTTCACATATAAATTAACCTCCTGGGGTGATAAGGAAGCAATTTGTACAGAGAATGAAGTAGTGGCAAAGGGTTAACGATAAAACCTGCAGGGAATTATGGGGAATATAAATATTTCCATTGCTGTGGAAGCCATGTAAGTAATTAACCTGAAAGATTCCAGTGGGCAGCCAATCCTCACAGCTCTGGCACGGTAACCACATTCAGGTGAGTATTGATTACAAAGGCGGTGATACATTATTACCCAAACCAGCTACTTCCATTGGAACATTCCACAGGGCACTACACTCATGGGTAGTGGGGGACGGACCCCTGACATTTTACTTAACCCAATCATAATAAACACACAGACACTATATAAAATAGTGTGACCAGTATAAGTATATAATAAATTATATGTTATACAGTTACTCTTTATTATAAAATTGTTATTTAACAAGTTTCCAATGACCTGGGGTCTCTTAAGTTTTCATTAATATAATAATTTCCACTGGTTATATCCAAGGTCGTTATCATAATAAGGCAAAATGGTTATTCTAAGAATCTTACATATCTGTATAAGGATTGTAAGAACTCAGCAGTACATTAATATATCTTTCAGTTATCAGTAATTTAATGGATCTCCTGGGTACACATCTGTAGGGAATCAATAACAACTTCTCCTTTATTCATGTGTCTTTTAATTAATATTGTATATATTATATGTGTAGTATTGGAGGTTGTATAAAGACATACGTCCATCTAGTCCAACCTTTATACCCTACCCAAAATGTCTGTATAACAGTTACATAGTAACATAGTATTGGGGGTTGTTAAAGAGATACTCAATCTAGTCCAACCTTTATACCCCCCATAATGTCTGTAATACAATTACATAACATGTATTGGAGGTTGCATAAAGACATACATCCATCTAGTCCAACCTTTATACCCTACCCATAATGTCTATAAACAGTTACATAGTAACATAGTATTGAGGTTGTATAAAGACATACGTCCATCTAGTCCAACCTTTATACCCTACCCAGTCTGTATAACAGTTACATAGTAACATAGTATTGGAGGTTGTATAAAGACATTCGTCCATCTAGTCCAACCTTTATACCCTACCCATAATGTCTGTATAACAGTTACATAGTAACATAGTATGGAGTGTGTATAAAGACATACGTCCATCTAGCCAACCTTTATACCCTACCCATAATGTCTGTATAACAGTTACATAGTAACATAGTATTGGAGGTTGTATAAGACATACGTCCACCTAGTCCAACCTTATACCCACCCATAATGTCTGTATAACAGTTACATAGTACATAGTATTGGAGGTTGTATAAAGACATACGTCCACCTAGTCCAACCTTTATACCCTACCCATAATGTCTGTAAACATTACATAGTACATAGTATTGGAGGTTGTATAAAACATACGTCCATCTACCCAACCTTTATACCCACCCATAATGTATGTATAACGTTACATATTAACATTGTATTGGAGGTTGTATAAAGACATACGTCCATCTAGTCAACCCTTTATACCCTACCCATAATGTCTGTGTAACAGTTACACAGTGACGTAGTATGGGGGTTGTATAAAGACATACGTCCATCTAGTCCAACCTTTATACCCTACCCATAATGTCTGTATAACAGTTACATAGTACATTGTACTGAAAATGTATAAAGCATACGTCCATCTAGTCCAACCTTTATACCCTACCCATAATGTCTGTATAACAGTACATAGTAACATAGTATTGGAGGTTGTATAAAGATATACGTCCATCTAGTCCAACCTTTAAACCCTACCCATAATGTCTGTCTAACAGTTACATAGTAACATAGTATTGGAGGTTGTATAAAGACATACGTCCATCTAGTCCAACCTTTATACCCTACCCATAATGTCTGTATAACAGTTACATTGTAACATAGTATTGGAGGTTGTATAAAGATATATGTCAATCTAGTCCAACTTTTATACCCTACCCATAATGTCTGTATAACAGTTACATAGTAACATAGTATTGGAGGTTATATAAAGATATACGTCAATCTAGTCCAACCTTTATACCCTACCCATAATGTCTGTATAACAGTTACATAGTAACATAGTATTGGAGGTTGTATAAAGACATACGTCCATCTAGTCCAACCTTTATACCCTACCCATAATGTCTGTATAACAGTTATAGTAACATAGTATTGAAGGTTGTATAAAGACATACCTCCATCTAGTCCAACCTTTATACCCTACCCATAATGTCTGTATAACAGTTATAGTAACATAGTATTGGAGGTTGTATAAAGACATACGTCCATCTAGTCCAACTTTTATACCCTACCCATAATGTCTGTATAACAGTTACATAGTAACATAGTATTGGAGGTTATATAAAGATATACGTCAATCTAGTCCAACCTTTATACCCTACCCATAATGTCTGTATAACAGTTACTATTAACAGTATTGGAGGTTGTATAAAGACATACGTCCATCTAGTCCAACCTTTATACCCTACCCATAATGTCTGTATAACAGTTATAGTAACATAGTATTGGAGGTTATATAAAGATATACGTCATCTAGTCCAACCTTTATACCCACCCATAATGTCTGTATAACAGTTAGTAACATATATTGGAGGTTGTATAAAGACATACGTCCATCTAGTCCAACCTTTATACCCTACCCATAATGTCTGTATACAGTTACATAGTAACATAGTATTGAGGTTATATAAAGATATGTCAATCTAGTCCACCTTTATACCCTACCCATAATGTCTGTATACAGTTACATAGTAACATAGTTTGGAGGTTGAGTAAAGACAACGTCCATCCAGTCCAACCTAATCGGCAACATTTCTTGCCTAACTGTTTGATCAGAGAATGCAAAAAACAAACAAAAAAACCCCACCAGAATTATAAAGGGAAAAAAATCCTTCCTGTGGCAATCAGAAATTCCTTGGATCAACTTTATTTATCAAAAACAGTAACCTGCAAAATTTCTTGTTTTTAGAAAATCATCCAACTTTTTAAACAATCCAATAAACATGGCCATCACCACAACCATGGAAACCGTTCCATAGTTTAACCGTTCTTACAGTGGAAAAACTTTCTGAACTTAAAACTAAACTTCTTTCAATTTTAAGGGATGTTCGCGTGTCCTCTGACATCTGGAGCTTAGGAGTATAAATGCGTGGCTACGAAGGTGGTTTAAGGAGATGGGGTCTGGGTTTTTAGAGAACTGGGCTGCAGTCTGTGGCTACAGGCTCTTTAGTAAAGATGGACTGCACCTCAATAATGATGCACAGCTGTTTTGGGGGAGAAGACAACTAGAGGGTTGGAGCATATTTTAAACCAGTATTGGGGGGTACATTGGACTCACGGGGTAGATGGAGGGATTAGGGGGCTATAATATAATGTAGGGTGGAAATGGGGGAGCATAAGTCCAAGTTTGGACTTTGAATGATAATCTAAAATGTTGTTTACAAATCCAAAAAGTCTATCTGGAAAAACTGGAGAACTAGAACTAATGCTTTAAAGGAAAGGTATAATTTGATCGGTATAGCAAAAACATGCTAAATAATTTATATGACTGACAGTAAATATTGAAGGATACTCCTTATTTAGACATGACACAGTTAATAAGAAAGGGGGAGGAGTATGTATGTATGTTAAACAAGAATTGAAGCCAAATTTAAAATGGAATAGATGGGGGTGTAGAGGATAGGCAGAAAACAATATGGGTGGAGCTGTGTACAGGAAGCAGAATGGGTTAAATTATTGTTGGTGTTGTTATAAGCCCGCAAATGCCAGTGAGGATGTGGAAATTAATCTTTATATGCAGTTGGTGAAGGCTGCAAGTATGGAGCATTTCCGGGTTTAGGGAAATTCAATTACCTTGATATAGATTGGAGTAAGGGAACTGCCAGCACCTCAAAAGGTATCGAGTTCTTAAATTTTCTTTATGAGCATTTTCTTGCAAAATGGTAGAAGTTCCTACTAGACAGCATCGTTGTTGGATCTCGTGATATCTAATAACCCTGAGCTCATTTTGGAGATGAAGGTAATGGGAAGCTTAGATAATAGTGACCATGTCATTTAATACAGGTTGCAAAAAAACACAGGTTGCAAAAAAACAAAGTTCAAAGTGCACTTTGAACTTTAGGAAAGCTAATTTATGTTGTTAAAGGATCGCGTAAATATATTGAGCAGAAGTGGACTGCTTTTCAAGGGTATTAAACTATTACATTTCTAAACGTACACCTTTTGGGAACAAGTGTAAAAAAAAAAAAAAAAAAGTCTTAATTTTTGAAATCAGAGGGAACAGAACAGGCTATAGGGAGTATAAAAGCGTAATGAAGAGTGCAAGAAGCAATTAAACTAGCTAAAAATAAAATGAAATATGGATAGCAAAACAAACAAGTAAAACCCAAAATGTTTTTTTAATATCAATATAAAAAGATAAGACGCGAGAATGTGGGACCATTAAATAATGGGGCTGAGATGGTATAGTGGGATGCCAGAAGGCTAATGTGGCTAAACCATTTTTTCCCTCGGTATTCACTATAAGAGTCCTAGTCCTTACAGTAGGGACTGTAATATATGAAGGTTATAAATGAGGAATATTCACTTTGGCTGACAGAGGATGTGTATGGAAACAATTAGACAAAGTTATATATCAAGCCCCAGGACCAGATGATTGCATCCTCAGATTTTAAGGAGCTTAGTCCAGTTTATCTAGACCACCGTTTCTATCTTTTCAGATTCACTTTTGTTTGGTGATGTGCGGCTGGATTGGAAAAAGTCGTTCCCAACCTGGTAACTATAGACCTGTAAGCCTAACATCAGTGGTTGGGAAGGGTGTTAGAAAGTTTGTTACGGGATCAATCCTTTACTTTGGGACATATTTATAAAGGTTCGTTAACCCCCCTTTTAAGTTTTTTTTTTTTGCCACCCTAACTGTTAGGTAGAGTTAAAAAGGAGTGTGAAGAGATGTTGGACTTGATGGATGAATATCTTTATTCAAACTCAATTACTATGTCCTTTTTGAACACAGATTCCTAAAGTGCACTGCTTATTCAAAATGAGACCTTACCTATGCTTTGTAAAGCGGGAAAATATATTCTACTCCTTTAATCCATACCCTCTTTAACAAATCAATATCTTGCTGTCTCAGAGCTGTTGCTGCCTGGCACTGCTTGTTACCTTTAAGTTTGTTAGCCACCAAAACTCCAAGATCTTTTCCCAACAGGGATTCACTTAACCAGACTCATTTATAGTATAAGCATCACAAGGATTTTTAAGCTCAAAAGCATCACCTTGTGACGTGTTTACCATCTGTCAAAGCTGACAGACGATGCTTTCCATTCTTTATGCCGTTAATGCTACTGTTGTCTTCACTGGAAGTTCTATGGTGTATACAGAGGAAGTTTGCTTTATCGGCATCCTCTGTAACTATCTTATCCCCAATATTAATGGCCCCACATTTTCAGTACTTATCTTCTTACTATTAATAAACTTTGTTTAGGGTTAGTGATTCTTTGTTCAGCTATCCTAACTTTCCCAATGATATACATTTATTGTGAAGTGGCTTAAAATCCCTTAAACAGTACACTACTTTCAGTACCTTTACCGATAACATATCTTCCAGTTGACATGCTGAATAGCTACATTTAACCTGGGAAATCTTGCTTTCCTAAAATTAAGTCTTTATTACCCAGAGCACTTTTCCTTTTACACTAAACTACACATTTTCTTGGTCACTATTCTCTAAGCTTTCAGTTCATATCTATAATACTCTCCACGACATTAGATAAGCCAGATTCCACCAGAGCTCCTTTTTTTCCAATATTTTTTTATCATTGTAACATTTTTAAACAGAATACATACATTGTAGTATTGTACATTGTTACATTATTTTTGTTTAATAACCAATTTGAATGAAAACAACATAGAAACTGCCAGTAAAAAGAAAAATAAAAGAAAGCAATAATAATATTAACGGAAAAGAAAAGAAAGAAAACTAATTAAAATAAGTAGGATAACTTAAAAATTCTCTTGGCTGAATTAAACTATACCTTTTGTATTGATACGGTTTAACACTGTTTTTTGTGTAGGATCTGGTTCCAGACTTCTTTCATCAGACAACTCTCCCGTAAGATATTATATATTGTTAAAATCTTCTCATCTCTTCTTTCCTCCATCTCTCCTTCATTTCCTTTGTTTCTCTTATCTATTTTTACATTGGTCTCCGTTCTCGTCTCCCATTCTCTTATCTATCTCGATTTTCTTTTGTACTCTGGGGTTCATTTTCAGTTCCCAGTAATACCAGAATTTGGTCCATTGTTAAGATTGTTTTTAGAGAAGCTGCTAAATATTTATTTGAGTGTATCCAACATATTTTACGTATTAGCTCTGCTTTTGATGGAGTGGTGGTTTTCCGAGTTGATCTATTAAAGGATAAGTACAGTCATAGGTTTGGCGGCCTAGCACGAATCCTGTCTGATTGTAGTGAATTAATTCGGAAGTATGTTTTTTATTCTGTTGGCCAATATCTGTGCAATGATTTTGATGTCTGTATTGATTAACGAGATTGGTCTGTAGTTTGCAGGTTGAGTTGAATCTTATCGGGTTGGTGATTTCTATTTTGTTTGGTTCCAACATTTCTGATGGGAGTTTTTTTGAGTTGGCTGTTAATTCGTTCATGAGTAGAAATAGATGTGGAGATAGTTTTTGGAGAATTTTTTTTATAGTAGAGTGATGTGAAACCATCTGGTCCCGAGATTTTTTTTTGTTGAAAGCTTTTAATTGCTTCTTCTATTTCATTAATGTGATGGTGATTGAAGAGCTTGTTGCTGTTTCTTGTGTTATCTGACTGTTGAGAAATGTATCTATTTGTGTTTCTGTAATTAGTTCTTTGTTGGTGGTGTGTCTGTCATCTGTCATAGAATTCGGCAAATTTATTTGTTTATGTAATTAGGTGGTATCGTAGTTGGCCTGATTATCCCTTAACGGAAGGAGCTATTTTGGCTTAGTTTTGTTTTAGCTTATTGGCTAGCATAGTGTCTGGTTTGTTTTACTTTGAATAGAAACGTTGGTTGAGAATTCTCAATGCCATTTCGGCTTTGGAGTTTAATATGGTGGCCAAAAACTGTCTGTGCTTCTGAGATATATTAGGTCCTCTGTTTGTCTTCTGCTTTGTAGTTTTTCTAGCCTTTTAATTGATTCAAGTAGATGTTTTATCTATTTTGTGTTGTTTGTTTTTTTTCTTGCGATCTAATGGTATTTTTCCTTATTACAGCTTTATGGGCTAGCCAAGCGTAGTTGTTGTGATATCTGGGGAGTATTCTCTGCAAAATTTGATTTCCTTTGATAAAGTCATTGATTTAATCTCCACATAGGAGAAGGTCTGGATTTTAATATATCCCTGAATTGGATTGATATGTACGCATGGTCAGACCATGAGTTTTCTGACCGTATGGATTGTGTAATTGGGATATATTTGTAGGCACTTGAGGAAGCCCCTATGATCTAACGGGGCGAACGTGTCGCCCAGATGCCCAATAGACCGGGCCCTTTACTGACTACTCCTGCCTCCACTGAGAGCACTGTATAGTGCCATTAAGTATCAAATAATGTCACTGGATCGCTGTTCTTGACTATTTTATGTATTAGTACTATGACTTCAGTCCTTCCTGCAGTAGAAGATGCATAATATTGAGTCTTATATTATATTTCAATATTTTGTGTCTCTGCCTTTTTGAAATGTGTTTCTTGAATCATTAGTATGTCTGGTTTTTGGCTTTTTGTAATTTGTAAGGCCATTTTTCTCTTTGTGGTGAGTTGAGTCTTTGCATTATGCAAGATCACCCGCAAGGTGTTGGGTTGTGTGTTGCATTGATCATCTATACCTGTGTCTGTAGATTTTGATTGTAGACCGCTTTATTACTCTGCTTCGATTAACTTCTAGTATCTGCAAGGTTAAGTTGAGTGGGGAACCAAATCCAGAGACCAATTCAGATATCGTACACTCTCAAAGTCGATCCCACTTCAAATGGTGAAAATAAAGAAAAATCAAATATATGGATGTAATAAACTAGCAGTACATTAATATATCTTTCAGTTATCAGTAATTTAATGGATCTCCTGGGTACACATCTGTAGGGAATCAATAACAACTTCTCCTTTATTCATGTGTCTTTTAATTAATATTGTATAGTATATAGTGTAGTATTGGAGGTTGTATAAAGACATACGTCCATCTAGTCCAACCTTTATACCCTACCCATAATGTCTGTATAACAGTTACATAGTAACATAGTATTGGGGGTTGTATAAAGAATACGTCAATCTAGTCCAACCTTTATCCCTACCAAATGTCTGTATAACATTACATAGTAACATAGTATTGGAGGTTGCATAAAGACATACATCCATCTAGTCCAACCTTTATACCCTACCCATAATGTCTATATAACAGTTCTAGTAACATAGTATTGGAGGTTGTATAAGACATACGTCCATCTAGTCCAACCTTTATACCCTACCCATAATGTCTGTATAACAGTTACATAGTAACATAGTATTGGAGGTTGTATAAAGACATACGTCCATTAGCCAACCTTTATACCCTACCCATAATGTCTGTATAACAGTTACATGTAACATAGTATTGGAGGTTGTAAAGACATACGTCCACCTAGTCCAACCTTTATACCCTACCAAATGTCTGTATAACAGTTACATAGTAACATAGTATTGGAGGTTGTATAAAGACATACGTCCACCAGTCACACCTTATACCCTACCCATAATGTCTGTAACAGTTACATAGTAACATAGTATTGGAGGGTTGTATAAAGACATACGTCATCTACTCAAACCTTTATACCCTACCCATAATGTTGTATAACAGTTACATAGTAACATGTATTGGAGGTTGTATAAAGACATAACCCATCTAGTCCAACCTTTATACCAATAATGTATGTTAAACAGTTACATAGTAACATAGTATTGGAGGTAGTAAAGACATACGTCCACTAGTACAACCTTTATACCTACCCATAATGTCTGTTAAAAGTACATAGTAACTAGTATTGGGGTTGTATAAGACATACGTCCATCTAGTCCAACTTTATACCCTACCCATAATTCTGTTAACAGTTACATAGTAACATAGTATTGGAGGTTGTATAAAGACATACGTCCATCTAGTCCAACCTTTATACCCTACCCATAATGTCTGTTAAAACAGTTACATAGTAACATAGTATTGGAGGTTGTATAAGACATACGTCCATCTAGTCACAACTTTATACCCTACCCATAATGTCTGATGTAACAGTACAAGTACTAGTATTGGGGTTGTATAAAGACACGTCCATCTAGTCCAACCTTTATACCCTACCCATAATGTCGATAACAGTTACATAGTAACATGTAGAAGATGTATAAAGAATACGTCCATCTAGTCCACTTTTATACCCTACCCATAATGTCTGTATAACAGTTACAAGTAACATAGTATTGGAGGTTGTATAAAGACATATACGTCCATCTAGTCCAACCTTTAATACCTACCATAATGTCTGTAACAGTTACATAGTAACATAGTATTGAGGTTGTATAAAGACATACGTCCATCTAGTCCAACCTTTATACCCTACCCATAATGTCTGTATAACAGTTAATTGTAACATAGTATGGAGGTTGTATAAAAATAGTCCATCTAGTCCAATTTATACCCTACCCATAATGTCTGTATAACAGTTACATAGAACATAGTATTGGAGGTTGATATAAAGATATACGTCATCTAGTCCAACCTTTATACCCTACCATAATGTCTGTATAACAGTTACATGTAACATAGTATTGGAGGTTGTATAAAGACATAGTCCATCTAGTCCAACCTTTATACCCTACCCATAATGTCTGTATAACAGCATAGTAACATAGTATGAGGTTGTATAAAGACATACCCATACGTCCGTCTAGTCCAACCTTTATACACTACCCATAATGTCTGTGTAACAGTTATATAGTAACATTGTATTGGAGGTTGTATAAAGACATACGTCCATCTAGTCCAACCTTTATACCCTACCCATAATGTCTGTGTAACAGTTATATAGTAAACATAGTATTGGAGGTTGTATAAAGACATACGTCCATCTAGTCCAACCTTTATACCCTACCCATAATGTTGTATAACAGTTACTAGTAACATAGTATTGGAGGTTGGATAAAGACATACGTCCACTAGTCCAACCTTTATACCCTACCCATAA
Source organism: Hymenochirus boettgeri (assembly GCA_019447015.1). Lineage (NCBI taxonomy): Eukaryota > Metazoa > Chordata > Amphibia > Anura > Pipidae > Hymenochirus > Hymenochirus boettgeri. The sequence goes on along the minus strand of JAACNH010000292.1, from coordinate 246,216 downwards.
TGTCTGATAACAGTTACATAGAACATAGTATTGGAGGTTGTTATAAGACATACGTCCACTAGTCCAACCTTTATACCCTACCCATAATGTCTGTATAACAGTTACATATAACATAGTATTGGAGGTTGTATAAAGACATACGTCCATCTATCCAACCTTTATACCCTACCCATAATGTTGTATAACAGTTACATATAACATGTATTGGAGGTTGTATAAAGACATACGTCCATCTAGTCCAACCTTTATACCCTACCCATAATGTCGTGTAACAGTTACACAGTACATAGTATTGGGGTTGTATAAAGACACGTCCATTAGTCAACCTTATACCCTACCCATAATGTCTGTATAACAGTACATAGTAACATTGATGTGAGATGTATAAAGACATACGTCCATCTAGTCCACCTTTTACAACCTACCCATAATGTCTGTATAACAGTTACATAGTAACATAGTATTGGAGGTTGTATAAAGACATACGTCCATCTAGTCCAACCTTTAAACTACCCATAATGTCGTTAACAGTTACATAGTAACATAGTATTGAGGTTGTATAAGACATACGTCCATCTAGTCCAACCTTTATACCCTACCCATATGTCGTTATAACAGTTACATGTAACATGTATTGGAGGTTGTATAAAGATAATGTCCACTAGTCCCACTTTATACCCTACCCATAATGTCTGTATAACAGTTACATAGTAACATAGTATTGGAGGTTATATAAAGACATACGTCATCTAGTCCAACCTTTATACCCTACCCATAATGTCTGTTTAACGTTACATAGTAACATAGTATTGGAGGTTGTATAAAGACATACGTCCATCTAGTCCAACCTTTATACCCTACCCATAGTCTGTATAACAGTTATAGTAACATAGTATGAGGTTGTATAAAGAAACACTCATCTAGTCCAACCTTATACCCTACCCATAATGTCGTTAAACAGTTATAGTAACATAGTATTGGAGTGTTTAAAGACATAACGTCCATCTAGTCAACTTTTATACCCTACCCATAATGTCTGTATAACAGTTACATAGTAACATAGTATGGAGGTTGTATAAAGACATACGTCAATCTAGTCCAACCTTATATACCCTACCCATAATGTCGTATAACAGTTACATAGTAACATAGTATTGGAGGTTGTATAAAGAAATACGTCCATCTAGTCCAACTTTATACCCTACCCATAATGTCTGTATAAACAGTTATTAACATGTATTGGAGGTTTATATAAAGATATACGTAATCTAGTCCAACCTTTATAACCTACCCATAATGTCTGTATAACAGTTATAGTAACATAGTATGGAGGTTGTATAAAGACATACGTCATCTAGTCCAACCTTTATACCCTAACCCTAATGTCTGTATAACAGTTACATAGTAACATAGTATTGGAGGTTATATAAAGATATGTCAATCTAGTCCAACCTTTATACCCTACCCATAATGTCTGTATAACAGTTACATAGTAACATAGTATTGGAGGTTGAGTAAAGACATACGTCCATCCAGTCCAACCTAATCGGCAACATTTCTTGCCTAACTGTTGATCAGAGGAATGCAAAAAACAAACAAAAAAACCCCACCAGAATTATAAAGGGAAAAAAATCCTTCCTGTGGCAATCAGAAATATCCTTGGATCAACTTTATTTATCAAAAACAGTAACCTGCAAAATTTCTTGTTTTTAGAAAATCATCCAACTTTTTTAAACAATCCAATAAACATGCCATCACCACAACCAATGGAAGACCGTTCCATAGTTTAACCGTTCTTACAGTGGAAAAACTTTCTGAACTTAAAACTAAACTTCTTTCAATTTTAAGGGATGTTCGCGTGTCCTCTGACATCTGGAGCTTAGGAGTATAAATGCGTGGCTACGAAGGTGGTGTAAGGAGATGGGGTCTGGGTTTTTAGAGAACTGGGCTGACAGTCTGTTGGCTACAGGCTCTTTAGTAAAGATGGACTGCACCTCAATAATGATGGCACAGCTGTTTTGGGGGAGAAGACAACTAGAGGGTTGGAGCATATTTTAAACCAGATATGGGGGGTACATTGGACTACACAGGGGTAGATGGAGGGATTAGGGGGCTAATAAGATAATGTAGGGTGGAAATGGGGGAGCATAAGTCCAAGTTTGGACTTTGAATGATAATCTAAAATGTATGTTTACAAATCCAAAAAGTCTATCTGGAAAAACTGGAGAACTAGAACTAATGGCTTTAAAGGAAAGGTATAATTTGATCGGTATAGCAAAAACATGGCTAAATAATTTATATGACTGGACAGTAAATATTGAAGGATACTCCTTATTTAGACATGACACAGTTAATAAGAAAGGGGGAGGAGTATGTATGTATGTTAAACAAGAATTGAAGCCAAATTTAAAAGATGGAATAGATGGGGGTGTAGAGGATAAGGCAGAAACAATATGGGTGGAGCTGTGTACAGGAAGCAAGAAGGTGGGTAAATTAATTGTTGGTGTATGTTATAAGCCGCCAAATGCCAGTGAGGATGTGGAAATTAATCTTTATATGCAGTTGGTGAAGGCTGCAAGTATGGAGCATGTTCCGGGTTTAGGGAAATTCAATTACCTTGATATAGATTGGAGTAAGGGAACTGCCAGCACCTCAAAAGGTATCGAGTTCTTAAATTTTCTTTATGAGCATTTTCTTGCAAAGATGGTAGAAGTTCCTACTAGACAGCATGCGTTGTTGGATCTCGTGATATCTAATAACCCTGAGCTCATTTTGGAGATGAAGGTAATGGGAAGCTTAGATAATAGTGACCATGTCATTTAATACAGGTTGCAAAAAAACACAGGTTGCAAAAAAACAAAGTTCAAAGTGCACTTTGAACTTTAGGAAAGCTAATTTTATGTTGTTAAAGGAATCGCGTAAATATATTGAGCAGAAGTGGACTGCTTTTCAAGGGGTATTAAACTATTACATTTCTAAACGTACACCTTTTGGGAACAAGTGTAAAAAAAAAAAAAAAAAGTCTTAAATTTTTGAAATCAGAGGGAACAGAACAGGCTTATAGGGAGTATAAAAGCGGTAATGAAGAGTGCAAGAAAGCAATTAAACTAGCTAAAAAATAAAATGAAATATGGATAGCAAAACAAAGCAAGTAAAACCCAAAAATGTTTTTTTAATATATCAATAGTAAAAAGATAAGGACCGAGAATGTGGGACCATTAAATAATGGGGCTGAGATGGTTATAGTGGATGCCAAGAAGGCTAATGTGCTAAACCATTTTTTCCCTCGGTATTCACTATAGAGAATCCTAGTCCTTACAGTAGGGACTGTAATAATATGAAGGGTATAAATGAGGAATATTCACTTTGGCTGACAGAGGATATGGTATGGAAACAATTAGACAAAGTTAATATCAATAGCCCCAGGACCAGATGGATTGCATCCTCAGATTTTAAGAGAGCTTAGTCCAGTTTTATCTAGACCACCGTTTCTTATCTTTTCAGATTCACTTTTGTTTGGTGATGTGCGGCTGGATTGGAAAAAGTCGTTCCCAACCTGGTAACTATAGACCTGTAAGCCTAACATCAGTGGTTGGGAAGGGTGTTAGAAAGTTTGTTACGGGATCATATCCTTTACTTTGGGACATATTTATAAAGGTTCGTTAACCCCCCTTTTAAGTTTTTTTTTTTTGCCACCCTAACTGTTAGGTAGAGTTAAAAAGGAGGGTGAAGAGAATGTTGGACTTGATGGATGAATATCTTTATTCAAACTCAATTACTATGTCCTTTTTGAACACAGGATTCCTAAAGTGCACTGCTTATTTCAAAATGAGACCTTACCTATGCTTTGTAAAGCGGGAAAATAATATTCTACTCCTTTGAATCCATACCCCTCTTTATACAAATCAATATCTTGCTGTCTCAAGCTGTTGCTGCCTGGCACTGCTTGTTACCTTTAAGTTTGTTAGCCACCAAAACTCCAAGATCTTTTCCCAACAGGGATTCACTTAACACAGACTCATTTATAGTATAAGCATCACAAGGATTTTTAAGCTCAAAAAGCATCACCTTGTGACTGTGTTTACCATCTGTCAAAGCTGACAGACCGAATGCTTTCCATTCTTTATGCCGTTAATGCTACTGTTGTCTTCACTTGGAAGTTCTATGGTGTATACAGAGGAAGTTTGCTTTATCGGCATCCTCTGTAACTATCTTATCCCCAATATTTAATGGCCCCACATTTTCAGTACTTATCTTCTTACTATTAATAAACTTTGTTTAGGGTTAGTGATTCTTTGTTCAGCTATCCTAACTTTCCCAATGATATACATTTATATGTGAAGTGGCTTAAAATCCCCTTAAACAGTACACTACTGTTCAGTACCTTTACCTGATAACATATCATTCCAGTTGACATGCTGAATAGCTACATTTAACCTGGGAAATCTTGCTTTCCTAAAATTAAGTCTTTATTAACCCAGAGCACTTTTCCTTTTACACTAAACTACACTATTTCTTGGTCACTATTCTCTAAGCTTTCAGTTCATATCTATAATACTCTCCACGACATTAGATAAAGCCAGATTCACCAGAGCTCCTTTTTTTCCAATATTTTTTATTATCATTGTAACATTTTTTAAACAGAATACATACATTGTATTATTGTACATTGTTACATTATTTTTGTTTAATAACCAATTTGAATGAAAACAACATAGAAACATGCCAGTAAAAAGAAAAATAAAAGAAAGCAATAATAATAATTAACGGAAAAGAAAAGAAAGAAAACTAATTAAAATAAGTAGGATAACTTAAAAATCGTCTTGGCTGAATTAAACTATACCTTTTGTATTGATACGGTTTAACCACTGTTTTTTGTGTAGGATCTGGTTCCAGAGCTTCTTTCATCAGACAACTCTCCCAGTAAGATATTATATATTGTTAAAATCTTCTCATCTCTTCTTCCTTCCATCTCTCCTTCATTTCCTTTGTTTCTCTTATCTATTTTTACATTGGTCTCCGGTCTCGTCTCCCATTCTCTTTTATCTATCTCGATTTTCTTTTGTATCTCTGGGGTTCATTTTCAGTTCCCAGTAATACCAGAATTTGGTCCATTGTTTAAGATTGTTTTTTAGAGAAGCTGCTAAATATTTATTTGAGTGTATCCAACATATTTTACGTATTAGCTCTGCTTTTGATGGAGTGGTGGTTTTCCGAGTTGATGCTATTAAAGGATAAGTACAGTCATAGGTTTGGCGGCCTAGCACGAATCCTGTCTGATTGTAGTGAATTAATTCCGGAAGTATGTTTTTTATTCTGTTGGCCAATATCTGTGCAATGATTTTGATGTCTGTATTGATTAACGAGATTGGTCTGTAGTTTGCAGGTTGAGTTGAATCTCTATCGGGTTGGTTGATTTCTATTTTGTTTGGTTCCAACATTTCTGATGGGAGTTTTTTTGAGTTGGCTGTTAATTCGTTCATGAGTAGAAATAGATGTGGAGATAGTTGTTTGGAGAATTTTTTTTATAGTAGAGTGATGTGAAACCATCTGGTCCCGGAGATTTTCTTGTTTGAAAGCTTTTAATTGCTTCTTCTATTTCTATTAATGTGATGGGTGATTGAAGAGCTTGTTGCTGTTCTTGTGTTATCTGACTGTTGAGAAATGTATCTATTTGTGTTTCTGTAATTAGTTCTTTGTTGGTGGTGTGTCTGTCATCTGTCATAGAATTCGGCAAATTTATTTGTTATGTAATTAGGGTGGTATCGTAGTTGGCCTGATTTATCCCTTAACGGAAGGTAGCTATTTTGGCTTAGTTTTTGTTTTAGCTTATTGGCTAGCATAGTGTCTGGTTTGTTTTACTTTGAATAGAAACGTTGGTTGAGAATTCTCAATGCCATTTCGGCTTTGGAGTTTAATATGGTGGCCAAAAACTGTCTGTGCTTCTGAGATATTAGGTCCTCTGTTTGTCTTCTGCTTTGTAGTTTTTCTAGCCTTTTAATTGATTCAAGTAGATGTTTTATTCTATTTTGTGTTTGTTTGTTTTTTTTTCTTGCGATGCTAATTGGATGATTTTTCCTTATTACAGCTTTATGGGCTAGCCAAAGCGTAGTTGTTGTGATATCTGGGGAAGTATTCTCTGCAAAATATTGATTTCCTTTGATAAAAGTCATTGATTTAATCTCCACATAGGAGAAGGTCTGGATTTTAATATATCCCTGAATTGGATTGATATGTACGCATGGTCAGACCATGAGATTTCTGACCTGTATGGATTGTGTAATTGGGATATATTTGTAGGCACTTGAGGAAGCCCCTATGATCTAACAGGGGGCGAAACGTGTCTGCCCAGATGCCCAATGAGACCGGGCCCTTTACTGGACTACCCTGCCTCCACTGAGAGCACTGTATAGTGCCATTAAGTATCAAATAATGTCACTGGATCGCTGTATCTTGACTATTTTTATGTATTAGTACTATGACTTCAGTCCTTCCTGCAGTAGAAGATGCATAATATTGAGTCTTATAATTATTATTTCAATATTTTGTGTCTCTGCCTTTTTTGAAATGTGTTTCTTGAATCATTAGTATGTCTGGTTTTTGGCTTTTGTAATATTGTAAGGCCATTTTTCTCTTTTGTGGTGAGTTGAGTCCTTTTGCATTATGCAAGATCACCCGCAAAGGTGTTGGGTTGTGTGATTGCATGATCATATATACCTGTGTCTGTAGATTTTGATTGTAGACCGCTTTATTACTCTGCTTCGATTTAACTTCTAGTATCTGCAAGGTTATAGTTGAGTGGGGAACCAAGATCCAGAGACCAATTCAGATATCGTAGCACTCTCAAAGTCGATCCACACTTCAAATGGTTGAAAATAAAGAAAAATCAAATATATATTTCTTTAGATCAAACAGTCGTAATACTTCAAATAAACAACTTTATAATTTAACAAAATAAATAAACACAGTTTAATCTAAGTTTTTCTTAGATTTTGGGTGAGGATACACTGTATCTCACTTCAATATTTTTTTACAATATGCAGGTATTTTCCTGCTTTGAGTGGGGGGTAGTCTATATATTTTTTATATATCTTATTATTCCTAATCAAATTTAGGTTCAATTTGAAGCTCCTGCAGCTCTGTTTATCATATATCGTTATGTATTTACCTTAGTAGGCACTTTTGTTTAGTCTTTGGTTGGTGATATTATTTATTTTTTATTAATATTTATGGAGGAATGTCGTATGTTTGCTTTACTGGGAATCAGATAGATCTTGTCTTTTTGAGAGCTCAGTCCCTTTTGATAAGACGTTTCTCATCATTTTGCTTACATACTTTTGTCCTCTTGTAAATAGTAACAGCAGTATAGTTGCTAAAATAGGATACAGCTTTATTTTGTTTATACTTACGCTTCTATGGAATTTTCATGAACCTTTTGTTTCTTTTCTGTTTTAGATTCACAATATTATAAAGTATTGTAAGTATGACATTCACCTTTAAGATACTCCTGCTCACATTATAACATTATTTCCATTTGCATACATATTAACAACACCATATAAATTCCAACAGATATAGGTCCATGTATTGCTGTAAGAACAATTTTTGTTACCTTTACCAGTTTTTTCCTTTTCCCCTCTCCCTTCTACTCCTCCCTCTTTATGGACCCTTTATTTATCCCCTTCCTTTAGGGCTAGGCCACACTAGCGCGTTTTTCACGCGTTTCGCGCTCGCGGAAACGTGAAAATTCCCGCAATTTCCGATGCGCATGCGGTTGCGCGTCCGTTCGCGTTTTGGTATCGCACGTTTTTGGTGCGTTAACGCAGCGTTTCCATACCGCAAAAACGCGAACGCACAAGAAAAGCGCACACAATCGCGTTCGATAACGCTCGCGATTTTGTGCGCGATTCCTGTGCGTTGCAGTGTGGTCTCAGCCTTACTGCTCTGTTATCACCTATATTTCTTATTCTCCTTTTTATCCTTTATTTACTTCCCTTTCCCCCTTTGTTAGTTAAACCTTTGATTCTTTACACGTCGTATTTCAGTTATCCCCAAGGGAATTATTCACATTGTAAATAGTATATTATGCTTTTTTTAGGGTGGTTATGATTGCAGGAACTATCAGAAATTAATAACATTTAGACATTTCTATTGGTCAGTAACTCTGCTCCACATATATGTCCGTTAGTGGGTTTGGGTCGAAGCTCGTGGGGGTGGGGGGATATCCAGCCAGCTTGAGCTTATAAAGTTCAGTCTATTGTGTTAAACTGATGATTGTCCTTTAATTTTAACCTTTGTCCATTAATTGTAGATTGCCAATTCCGGGAGGGGTTTCATCTTATCCTGATTATTAAAAGTTTGTTTACTTGTATTGTCGGGGATTAGTACACAAGGTGTTCTCTTTGGTTTTTGATGGTTGCAGGGGTTCCCAAAATCCTGATGTAGGTTGAAATTCAACGGTGATTCATGAAGTCTGTTGTGGTACTTTTACCATGTTTAGTACCTAATGAGTATTTGTAATTCCTCGGAGATCCAGGTGGTCTATCTGGCCGCTGGGCAATTGGTGGCGGCAGTTCCGATTCTCTGGTGTTTGATGTAGGTGGGGTGGTACTTTTGTATATGTTGAGCCTTTTTAGTAGGTCCCCACCTTCGTCGGGGTGATTTATACTCAACTGTCGTCCATTGTGGTTTATCGTGAGCCTGAATGGGAAGCCCCACCTGTAGCGGACATTGTGTTTCAGCAGTGTTTGAATTAATGGCTTAAACTCTCTGCGGCGGGCTAGAGTTGCTGGGGAGAGATCCTAGTACAACTGGATTTGCATTTCCTCAAATACAATTTTGCCCATATTTCTTGAGACTGCCATTATGTGTAAAAGAAATGCGGCTTACAGATTAGGTCCCTTGGGGTTCTCCCCCTTTTAGTTTGGGTCTCGGAGCTCGATGGGCTCAGTCATTTTGCAATTTTTGGGCCTGCTCATCCGGTAAGAGGTGTGCAAAAAATTTAGTGAGGAACTCGTGTATCTCGGTTACCTCTTCCGAAATACCCCTTAGCCTGATATTATCGCGCCTTGCACGATTTTCCACGTCCTCCTGTTGGTCTTGTATGAGGTAGATATCGTGCCTTATCTCGCAGATTTCTGTCTCCAGTTGCTGGGAGTGTTGCTCCGTTGTGGCCAGAGCTCCTTTTCTAAAAGTAACTTTTGTTTATTTAGCAAATTCATGAATCTATCAATGTTTTCTGTGTTGGAAGTTCCACTGCTCCATTAAATTTTGAGGTCATTAAATTAAGTGTATGGTTCACCAATAAATGTATTAAGCATTTGAATATAGTGTGCATTTCCCAATGTTATATTGATCGGCTATATGGTTATGGTCCTAGGGTAGAGGACCGTGGAGATTTGCACCTATTCGATTCACTGGCAAGCTGCCGTTTGGTGTACCTAGGCATACACGATTTATACTATTCATTAAAGTCCCCCATAATCAGAATATGCAGCAAACTTGCAGCCTTTTCCATCTGCATATGAAAATGACTCGCGTCCTCCCTGCTAGCATTTGGTGGCTTGTAGCAGACACCAACAAAACTTTTGCAATCCCTTTTGATCAATTCCAATTATATTGCCCCTTTTTATCAAAAACATCAATATCATCAGTTACCTTTTTAAGTTTGGCATCAACTCTTGTATACCATAAATATATATATTTTTCTTCCTATTTTTTCTATCATGACTAAACATAGAGTCTCCTAGAGTATCTCCAGTCAGGAGAAAATGTTTTTCTGAATACACTCCAAAGGCGCTCCAGCACACTGCTGTTGGCTGTCTGCCAGACAATTGATAGGTGCAATCTTCATGCCCTCTACTCCAAGGGCCAAGGAACTCCAACACGAACAAATATGGAGTAGTAGTGATTCAAAGTTTATTATGCAAACAACATACAATGTTTCGGGAGCCCCTTGTCCCTTCCTGCATGTAGTAAAACATCCCGGACGAGCCCCCAGTAAATTACTAATATATGTGGAAATAATCAGCGTATCATTGTTGAGTTTCGGTAGACCCGCTTCCTGAGTCCAACACTCAGAGAAACGTTTCCAAAATTCGGAAACTGTCTCACCGTTCTTTTGCTTACAGCCAACGGCAGTAGGCATAGATGCGCGCTGCTTAAAAACACTCAACATATGTGCACTGAGTTCTCTCCACATCGCGTCTCTGCCTGCTTGTGTATTTAGAGGGTATGTGTCTGCTGAAGTGTTATTCACAATATTGCTGACGGTACCAACTTTGGTCCAATCCCATCCGGAATAATTGCACACAATTCCATCAATTATGAGGCGCATATCTTCCTGTGTGTAATTTCTACCCTCGCATGCCTTCTTTAAAAAATTTAGAGTTCCCTGCGGGGCAACTGTAGGTTTTGGACAATTTTTAACAATGCGGCTTATGTCATCTATATCTATGGCCTTTTTCAGCAGTGTGTCTCCTATTGTCATGAAAGGCAAGTGTTTATTTCGCAGCCTACTTTTTAGGGAAGGGTCGGGGTGGTCTATCCCGTCATCCCCCGAGTGGGACCCCGAGGATGTTGGAGACAGACCTGAGGTAGTTACTTCATGTTCGTCCTGTCTGGAGAATCCTACGGCTGCTTGGGGAGCAGTGGATGTGACAATTGAAGAGGCAATCATCAAATCCTCTATGTCTCTTTCCACACGGGTTAGTTGTGGATAGATGGGTTTGCAGGTTTTAGCGGAACTGAACATAGTGGTATTTTTACCAACTAATACTTCTAGTTTCCTTATCTTATCATAATCCACTATTTCTTCTTCAACTTTTTCCTTATTTCCTTTCTCTGTCTTTCGATACCAATAAGGTGCAAATTCTAACCATTGTTCTCCCCCTTTTTCCATATAATCCATATCCCATTGTGGATCTGGACCATAATATGGAAACTCCTTTTTGTCTCCAAGACAGAGACCTTTGACCATTTCCATATGAAACGGATCATTGGCTCCATCCCGGGGAAAGGGGCTACTGCTATGGAGATTCTCTGTCCATCCAGCCATGTTGTCAACCCATGGGTTAATCAAATAATATGACGTGCCTGATACCCTTGCAACATAATCCTTACAACTTTCGTTTGCCTTCGGTGGTGGTAGTTGAACTTTACTCTTTCCTTGTCCCATCTTGAAATAGGTTTCCTAGTGGACTACCTATAGCAAGACGAGTAACTATTTCTCTAGTTACTGCGATATGAAATTTATAGATATATCGTTTAGGGGATACTCTGAAGGGCCTTACTCAATAGGACCAATCATTCACGGATACAGACATATATTGCTACAGTAATGTTATAACGCTTAATAACAGTCCACAGATAATACAGACCAACAGATACAATTGCAACGATACACACAAGTACGCGACTCAGTGTCACCATGCTATCACTCTCTAGGGGTCATCGACCAACAAGACCTAGCCGTAGGAATGGTGCGTCTTACACTTTGTCAACAGTACTTCCAATGACTGATCCGTACACTTACCACCCAGATACTTGAGTCATACAAATAGATTAACTTATACTTTTATGCAACAGAATAAAAATAAGCAAATGTTTACTGGATAGTCTGAGGCTCTGGGATTAGGGGCTAGTCACACCCGGAAAGACTAACCAAGTGAAATGTCTCACAACCACGTATCTTCCAATATTGGGACTCTAACCCAATATTATGGATCCGTGACCCTCAGATACTGGCTAGACAAAACACGTAACCTTTTATCATGGGACTCTAACCCAATGATATGGATCCCCGATCCTCAGTTACTACGGGCTCGCCGACCCGCTGGTCCTATGGGTCCACCGACCCTTGGACCCCTAATCCTGTGATACCCAGGGTGCGCCGACCCTGTGATACTAAGGGTCCCTGACCCTCTGATCCGGACTTACTCTGCATAATAAACTTTTGAATCGCTACTATAGTGTGCTCCTCCATACTTGTTCATGTTAAACTATGTTTCTGCTATACCCATTGCATCATACTTTTCAGTCGAAGCCATCCTCTCCAATTCTCCAATTTTTTTTCAGCCAGGCTTCTCGCAATTGTAATCTTACATTTCTAATTATTGGAGTTTTGGTTGATTAAACTACATACCAACTTTTAGTTAAAATGTCAATACAATACAACCACAATATTTATTTTTCGTTAAATTTGTATTCATTTATCTCAAATAAAAAAGCAAATGGATTAAATCGGTGTTATAACAAAGTACAATGGACAAATGACTTAAGAACCATACAAATTTATGGAGTTCTTAAAATAGTCATGTCCCAGTTACAAAATAAAAGATGAATTAATGCCTTTATCCTCCGGGAGCCTAGGGTTACTGCCAAAGAATCCTGCTGGTGTTTGGCCTTGAGCACTATGCTCCAGATATTCAGATATCCCATGTTTTGTTCTGTTTACAAGGAGTTTTGAAGGGTGTGAGCTAAAAATTCATTACGATGGATCCACCAAATTTTAGTTTTCCGACTCCCTAAGGGGCTGGGCTGTTTCAGAACTAGGGTTTTCTCTCAATGCTTCCACATTACCTGAGCCTTGGTACGTGTCCACCAACAGGGACACCACATCATCTGAAACAATTTGCCAAGATAGTTTTGGTTACTACATCTTTATGACTAGGAAAATATGTGGTGCCATTGATCATGTTACATCTACAATTTTATCAATGGAGTGATCAAGTATAAGTGAAGTGCAATCTCCCCTCCCATAATAAAAGGATATATCGTCACCATTTTCTACCACAAGATCTTTCATGGAGTCAAACTACTGTCTCCAAGGAACAGGGGCAAAAGTTGTGGAAATCCGTTGCACTCCGGTCTCGCGGACATCTGCCTGGGTGCTCAGGTAAAAAACAAAGTTAACAAGGACGCTGAGCACTCCGAGGACTTGTATATACAATTTATTTGAACAGAAGTAGGTCAAGCGAACCTACGCGTTTCGGCCCGGAAGCCCTGGGCCGTCATCAGGGTTACAGACCTATGGACGAACGAGATTAAAAAGATAAAAACACACCCCCCTACACTCCCCCAGCCCTGGGTAGGGTATAAAGGTTGGACTAGATGGACATATGTCTTTATACATTCTTCAATACTATGTTAGTATGAAAAGTGCCCTCCTATAAGTATATAACTTTACTGACCCTGATGTATGAAGTAATAAGTAAAATACTGCAGCTGGAGCTGCCATGCTGATAATAAGGATTGTGGCCCTGATCCCTAATCTTGCAGATTTCATTATGATCAGCCCTTTCATGGGAAATCTCCCTCCGGTGGTGTGCAGTCAGGGATCTCTCTCTGTAAACCCCCAACAAAACTCACTAAGAACTTGGACCTTCATCCTGTGTTTTACTGCAGTAGCCCTGACCATTCTGTTCACCTACATTAAGGTTTACACGGTGGCCAGAAACCTCGCTTCGGGCAAGTCTTCAGCTTTAAAGGCCAGTAAAACCGTCATGATCCACGCCTTTCAACTCATCCTCAGCATGACCTCATTACTGTCCTCCATAACAGAGACGTATCCCTTTAATTTTATTAAACTTTTGACCATTTTCAGTTTTCTTTTTTTCACCTGCTTGCCGAGGTTTCTCAGCCCTTTTATTTATGGATTAAGAGACGAAATTATTCGCAAATCTATATTGAATGTGTTCTTAGTAAAGAATTAAATGGTAATTTTAACCTGAAAGCTCAAAGTCTAGAAATTGGTGATTAAAATTATATATCAATTGTCTTTCTATGAAATTCCTAAGCAAAGATAAAAAGTAAAATCTTTCAGTTAAAAAAACCATGCAGTTACCGCCCCTCCCTTAGCTCGGTGGTCTCAGACATGCTCAATAGTATTTAGCCATGGGAAGAGAGAGATTCTTCAGTCAGATACGTTGTATATCCCTGTGCTAGTTTCTGGACTGTAAGTAAATGTAAAATTGGTACGGTTGTTGCTCCACCTCCCTTTTGGCCCAGGGCCTAACAAATGGGAGACACGTTCTGAAAGAAGTGGTTCTTCCCATTGGATAGTTCCCAGATTGAGGTGGGGCGGAGCTTAGACAATATAGTTGTCCTTTAAGCGTATTAGGAAGCAAGTCCTGAAGACAGAGAGCGATTTAGGAAGCAGGTCACATCCTGGGGTAAATTAATTTGGAGTCCATTACAGGGAATATTAACCTTTAAGGCAACTATACTGAAATTAATTTACCACATCTCAATCTATAAATTGATACATATATGTAAGCCTTACTCTGAGGAATGTCTGTTGCTGCTGTCTTCAAACCAATACTTGATTGCTCAGTCTAGGTATTACCCACATTTTTTTTTTAATAATTTGTATATTAATAATAATCAATCATCATTCTACCTTTACTATTTATTATAAACATAATATTGTTGTTGGTGCAATGAATTTATCTATTTACAATTTAATTTCCCTCGTTAATATCTGGGTTTATTGTATTTTCTTGAATATCTTTATTTCATGTTTGTATAAACTTGTGATGGGTTGAACATTTCGTTATAACCTTGATTAATTTCTATTTAATTTCTATCGTGGTTGGGATCGTTTTACTTTTCCATTACCTACAAATTGAGATTCTGGTTGGTAAGATTGTGTGAAGTTAGTGTGGTAGCCGGTTGGTTTGTGGTCTTTCAGATCCATCTTTAAAGTCCAGCCCTAAAATGAAAACTTACATACAGGTAAATCACCCCCAAAACCCTAAACGGTAATAGTTTAAAATCTAACCTGCTTTATGAAAGTTTCTCCCTCACCAGACCCCAGATCTCCTATAAACAGAAATGTTTAATTACCTTTTCCGTTAATTTTCAACAAGTAGGATCGTTCAAGTGTCTACAAAAAAAAAAAAAAAAAATTAAAATGTTGGAAAGGGAAATATGATTTTCTTTTAGTCTCTTTCCCTTCAGGCCCAAGTGTCAATCACTCCACTGTGTATGACTCCGCAGAAGCAGCTGTTAGAAACCCACTTGTCACCTGTTCATGACCAATTAAGAATGACAACCTCCCACCCTCCTCTGGATAATGGCCTCTTACTTGGGCAACACTTACAGCACCATAACGAATATTCGCATTACAGTCAGTTTAGGGCAATTGACACTAACCTTTTATGGCAAAAACACAGCAGAACACCAACGCTGGCCAGGATTTGAATTAGATCAGTCAATATTACGATTGGTTGAACTAATCATGACAGGTCAGAGCACGGCCAGCATTATCGTATAATCCTTACAATAGATAATACACAGGGGGGAAGCGCACACACTAAATTTGTGCATCTAGCCCCTTCTCTGTTTTTGATGTAGGTATAGAGTCAAAGATTGATCATATATATCGTTGGTGAAATATTCTATACCAATAACATAACATTTAACTTAAGCAAGCTATGTTAGGTAGGAATAGTAACATTCTTATTGTCAAAATTAAAATTTCTTAGCGGAGAGTAAAGATGATTACCTTACTTGTTCGTTGGGTCCTCAGCGCTGGTAGTAATTTTGGAGATAGCCACCCCTCGAGCGTCCTTTTCCAGGAGGCCCTGGATGGGGGACAATGTGGCCCACATAAGGGGGGCCGCGGGCCCAGGCCCCTCCAGACCTACCGACCAAACCCCTGGGGATATATTCTTGTTCGCTTGTATTTTTAGGCTTGTGGGTTCTGATTAGGGGGATCTATGGCCAATAACCATGCGTCCCAGATTTTGTCAAAATTGTTTCTAGCAATATATCCCGTTTTTTTGTTAAAATAGACAGACCAGGTTTTAGAGATCAAGAGAGACATAGGGGATGCTGGGGATTTCCAGGATGAAGCTATTAATGAACGAGCGACAGCACAGATGATATGATATAGTTTGTTTCCGGTGGAATTCAGGGTGGTAGAGTTCTTGTTGAATAGGGCTTCCCAGGGGTTAGGGGAGAGCCCCACGTGGAGGATTTTGTTTAGGAGGGTGTAGCATTCATTCCAAAAATTATGGATTTCGGGACAGGACCACCAACAGTGGGGAAGGTCTGCAACTCTTTGGCAGTTTCTGTAGCAGAGGGGGGATACGTTTGTAATGATTTGGTGAATGCTGCCAGTTTGGGTGGGATTTTCCAGGTTGACTTTAGTATTTCCCAGGGTATAATTTGTCTTTGTGGTGCGATCTGGAACATCCAGACTATTCCTCTGTCAGACCATTCCTTCCAGTCAAGAGGTTGCAGGCCTGGGGTGAAGGCTGGGTTGTTGGTTATAGGTGTCATTAGGGAGTGAGGGCGTCTCAGATTATGATTTTGTTTGGCCTGTTTCCAGGGTTGTAGCTATTATTAAGTTGTTCAGGGGTTTCAGGGGATGTGGTAAGGTCCATAGTAGGTTGTGGATTGATTTACAGTCTGTTAGTTCTTGTTCTAGTTCTAACCATCTAGTTTTCCCAGGTGGGGAGTGCCACAAAAGGGTTTGGGCTGTTCTTGCTGCTAGATAGTAAAGAAAGAGATCTGGAAGGGCCGCCCCGAGCCCAGACCTGGGCTGGCAGAGGGTCATTTCTCTGATTCTGGGTTTTTGGTTATTCCAGATGAATCTGGATCTTGCCGTATAGAGAGATATGATATGGGGACCATTTGACTAGTAGATTTTTGATTAGGTTGAATTTTGGGGGGAAGTTAAGTATGTAGAGTTGTTGGGTGTCGTGGGTCAGTTCTACCCCCAGATACTTTAGTGAGGTTGTGGTCCACTTTAGGTCCCAGTGGGTTGAAATATGTTGTTGGTCTTGTATGCGGAGAGCAACTGGGTATGCTTGTGACTTAGTGTTGTTTAATTTGAACCCTGATAATTGGCCAAATTGGTGTAGGAGGGAGAAAATATGTGGGAGAGATGTGAGTGGGTCTCGGATAGAAAACAGTGTGTCGTCGGCAAATAGGGCTACTGTATAGGTGTGGGGGCCGACTGGTATGCCTTTTATATCTGTGTGGAGTCTGAAGGCTTGGGCCATGGGTTCTATGCAAAGGGAAAAGAGGAGGGGGGCAGCCCTGTCTGGTGCCATTTAGGATGGGGAAGTATTGGGAGGAGAAGCCCATATTGTGGACTGAAGCTGTTGGCTGTGAGTATAAATTATTGATCAAGGGGGGGGGGGGAAGCCTAAGTAGGTGAGGACCGCTTTGGAGGGACAGATTAAATAAGGATGAGAGGTGGGGTATTAAGATTTTTTGAAAAGAATTATAGTAACCTGCTGTGTACCCATCTGGGCCCGGGTCCTTCCCTAGTTTCGAATTTGGGATAGCCTTTTTTATTTCTTGCTGGGATATATTGGCGGAGAGGGCGTCTTTGTCTTGGGTGGTGAATTTTGGTAATTGTAGGGGGGCTAGGAAGCTAATAAGGTTGTCTTTCCAGTTGTTGTCGGTTCTGGCCGTCTTCCCGTCGTAGAGTTTGGTGTAGAAGATTTCGAATAGTTTTACAATTGTCTTAGGGTTGTGTGTTAATGAGCCGTCCGCCTGTCTCAAAGGGAGCAGTTTGTTTTGAGACATCCTGTCTGTAAGTTTGCGAGCTAGCATAGAGTCAGGTTTATTAGCTTTGGAGTAGTATTTTTGTCTAGTCAGTCTGATGGCTCTGTCTGCTTTGTCCTGGAGAAATTGGGTAAGTTGTACTCTTAAATTTTCTAGTATGGTGGCGTCAGTCCTTGTGTGTTGCGGAATGCTTCATCTCTACATTTTTGATTTGTTGTGTGAGAGCGAGGATGTGTTGTTGGGTGTTTTTCTTTCTTTGTGATGCCAATTTGATTAGTACGCCTCTGATTACCGCTTTGTGGGCGGCCCATACTGTTGAAAAATTCAATGAGTCTGTTGTATTTTCCTGGAAGTAGTTACGTGTTGTGGATTCTACTTCGGATCGGGCGTTTGTGTCAGTCAGTAAGGATTCGTTTAGTCTCCATAGGGGGGAGGGGGAGTGTTTGAGGATATTCTGTAGGTCCAGAGACACATGGGCGTGGTCCGACCAGGTGATGGGGGATTTGTCTGAGTCTAGTATTGTTGGGATCAGAGAAGGTGAGACAAAAAAATAATCTATTCTGGTATATAGTTTGTGGGGGTTGGAGAACAAGGAATATTGTCTGCTTTTTGGGTGGGTGAGGTGCCAGGCATCCCATAAGTTGAGATTTTGAGTGAAAGTTTTAAGGGGTTTGGATGAAGAGGTAGGATGTGTTGCTGAGGAGGGGGTGGATCTCTCTAGTTTGGGGTTGATACTTGTATTGAAGTCTCCTCCAATTATTAGGTGACCTGAAGATTGTGTGGTGAGTTTGGTTTCGAGGTCGATCAAGAATTGTTTCTGGGCGGTGTTGGGGGCGTATATGTTTACTAGCGTGACTTTGAAGCGGCCCATGGAACTGGTTAGAACAAGGTAGCGGCCCTCCAGATCTCTGTCAAACCCCTCCTTCCTGAACAGTAGATGTTTGTGAAGCAAAATAGCCTCCCCGCCTTTCTTAGCGGCGCCTGATGAGCAGTATACTTGGTTGTATTTTTTACGGAGTAATTTTGGCTCTTTGTGTTTCTTGGAAATGTGTTTCTTGGAGAAAAACCTCTTCTCTTTTTCCTAATATTTAATGGCCATTCTCCTTTTAGTGGGGTTGTTGAGTCCCTTAGTGTTATGTGTGAGAAGGCGGATATTTAAGTCTTTAGTAGGTGGCATTATGGTGTGGTTTAGGTGGGTGGAACGTAGGCGTCGCCAGTCCAGGCGGGGGGCTTACCTTGTATACCTTGGGGCACAGTTTTCTATTTGGTAGGTTGTAGTCTGGAGGAGCCTGGGGTCGAACCAGCGACGAGGAGAGCTTTATTGTACCTTGAATCGGATGTAGAAAGACAATATATATTGTTAGAGCTTGCAACATATAAACAATTGATAACATTAAACAACGTTATTTTACATATTTACAAAACATGAAATTTGAGGTGCAAAAGGCCTCATTTCTACGTGAACAATACAGCAAAATTATGCTGTGTTGGTGGGGGGGAGCTTAAAGGGTGGGGTGTTGGAGTGAGAGAGACATTGTCTCGGTTTAGCCAAGGGGGTGGTAGGGTCTGGGTGCCCCTAGGTCTCGGGGGGAAAAATGGAGTTGGGGGAGTTGGTGGTAGGTGAGAGTTGGCATTGTCTTTTCCTGAGTGTCGTCCAGGAGGGTGGGGTTGACCATCTTGGTGGAGTGGGGGTCAATGTGGGTTGGTTCCTTGGGGTGGGGACTGTAGAGCTCTACAAGTCTGGTTGTAGGTAGAGTTCCAGGTAGAGGTTGAGATGATTGGGGGTTTCTTGAGAAGAGGTTGAGCCAGAATGTGGGGAAGTAAGTGGGGGGAGACTTGTAGTGGAATCGGCAGGCTGTTGGTTCCATTTTTAAGTTTGTGAGACTCAAAATCTTGTGAGGTTAGCTTAAGGATTTGGTCGAGGTGGAGTGCCTGTGGGTCCATGGGGGAGTGGAACAAGTTGCGTAGTAGGGTGGGTGGTTAGAGATGTCGTCTTCTTCTGGAGCGGCTGTTTGTTAAGTGCCGGAGTGGTCAAAAAGTTAAGATGTTGGGGGAGAGTTGGCAGTGGGGGTGAGTCCGGTTTATTGCTGAGGTGACCATTCCGGGTGGGGGGGTTCAACACGGTCAGCTTTGTTGTTTGTGGGTCTGGTATGTCTACCATTATACCTAGTCTTTGTAGCAGTTTAGGCCCATCTTCGGGCGTTGTTGTTGTGGCTGTTTTCCCTTCGTGGGAGGCGATGAGGCAAAAAGGGAAACCCCATTTATATTTTATTTTGGTTCAGGATCTCGATGAGGGGCTTGAGGGCCTTTCTTATGGTCAGGGTACAGGGGGCTAGGTCCTGAAAAATATGGATCGAGGTGTCGTCCCATTTTAGCGGGCCCTGTAGCCCAGGATGCGTTCCTTGACATGAAAAATGTGAAGTCTCACTATGATGTCTCTGGTGTAGCCATCTTGTAGGGAGGGTGGGCGAAGAGCTCGGTTTATAAGGAATTGTGATTCTGTTAGGTCTGGGGCGAGTCTGTGGAAAAAGGCAGACAGCGTGGTGTGGAGGTCAGTTACCTTTTCCGGGATCCCCCGGATTCGGATGTTGTTTCAGCGGGATCTATTGTCCGCGTCCTCTTGGAGGTCTGGAAGGTGTAGGAGCTGGGCCCTTATTTCTTTAATGTCGGTGTCCACTTGGTTGCAGTACTTGGCTGTGGCCTCGTGGTTGGACTCTAATGCGGCGACCCGTTCGCCCAGGGCTGCCACCTCCTTTTTCACCTCCGCCACAGTTTTTTGATGGGCAGAGGTGATTACAGATTCGAGATTTTTGAAAAGGTCGTCCAGATCCTTTCTGGTTACCTGTGATCTGTTTCCCTCTTGGTGCTTACCGCCGCCACTATTTTGTTGTTGGGCCTGATCGCCGCGGATCACGTAGCCTGCTAGGTCCTGTTGGTTGTCATTCTTGGCGTCCTTCTGGGTATTCCTGGGACCCATGAGTATGTGGGACTGAAAAGCATCCGGGGGAGATTGTTAAAGTCAGCCATTATGTTGGTTGGATCCTTGGCTTTACCGGAGCTCTTCTACAGCACGTCTAGCTTGGTAAGCAGACAAGCTCCGCCCCCCTATCTACCTTTCTTATAATGGAGTCACCACCTGCCTAGCATTCCTGATCCTTAGTTCCTCCTCCCTTGTATCAGAGATGGCAGTCCCCTGGGTGCTCAAGGGACTAACCCGCTCCATACACGCTAATTCTGAGGTGTCCTCCTCCACTTCATTACCTAAGGCGGCAAATCTGTTGGGATGGGCAATCTGGGAAGAAGCCACCCTACTCTTCCGTCACCCACTTCCCCTAGTAACCCTAACAAAACTACCTTCTTCCTCATCCTTTCTTGTCCCTCTTCCACCCACCTCTATACTGGCCCCAGCCAGTGCCTGCTGACCCCCCAGTTCTGCCAATCCCTGCAATGCTGCAAGCTGCCCCCTTAGACTCTCCACCTCAGCTTCCAAACGGGCAACCCACTCACACCTGACACAGACATAGGTTCCCTGGAACGTCTGCTCCAGGTTCCTATACATGTGGCAGGATGCACATTGCATGGTACCGACAAAACTGTCCCTTCTAATCCACAACACCAACACACACAAATCTTGTTTAATTGCCCTTCTTGTTTCAATGTCCTTCTTTTTCTATGTCCTTGAGATCAAGGGATTTTATACACGTTTCACTCATTGGAAACTTCCTTTTGTTAGGTCCAAACCACAGGTCCAACAAATGTTAAATTCTATTTAACTAATAGGCCCCAGCCCCCACACCAATTAGTGCAAGAGCCAGGAAGAGAGGGAAAAAACAAACAAAACACTTAACCCTTTCACAACCTGTTTGTGATTACAACAGCTGCAATACTAGAATATAGAAGCCCAGCGCACCCCTTTAACTGGAAGAAAGAAAGATTAATCTGCTTACTGCACACACAGTCCTTAGCACAAATCCTTATTTTCAAACTTTCACACACACAATACAACCATCAAATGATTAAATGTCCTTTTTCTATGTCCTTGAGATCAAGGTCCTTAAGAGCAAGGGACTTGTACGCTCCACTCCTTGAGAGGAGGCAGTGTTAGAGGTTAGGGATCTTTATAATTGATGGTTCTGTGATGACAGGATGGTACGGGCAGGGACATATGGGGACACAAGAGAAGAAATATAAGGAGCAGCAGAACGAATGGAATTCAATTTTAAGAGAAGGGTTTTGTAGATAATGTGTTGTTTAATGGGGAGCTAGGTAGATGTGCGGCAAGGATTTAATATCCTAATTTTGTAGAAAGCGAGACAATGCGTGCGGCAGAGTATAGTATCGACTGAAGGGGAGAAAGATGGGAAGCAGGAAGACCAGAAAGCAGAATGTTACAATAGTCCAAGCGTGAAAGGATGAGAGCATGGATCCTGCAGATCCTTGCTGCCCGTGTGAGCATTTTATAGTGTGGTCATCAATTATAGTGCAGTCATCAATTACTAATCACTATTTGTACTTGTACAAATAGTGATTAGTAATTGATTGATAAGCAGTTGGCTTATGGTCAAGGTCACTCTTTTGAAACTCTCTCTTTGGTTCCCTTGTCCTTCCCCTCTGGGAAGAGTGTTTTTTTCTTCCAGGCATTGCACCAATTTGTAGGCCTTTGGAGCTGGCTGCCTCGTCTGTTGAACCTTTCTGCTTCTCTCTCCTTGGGAATAAAGCTATCCATTATTTTCATCCATCTTCTGGAGGTGGTTTCCTTTTTATTCACGTGTATCTGGAGATCGCGGCTCCTTTTTTCTATCCCCTTTTGTCCTCTCCCAAGGAGCAATAACTCCATTCCCTGGTTGTTTGGGCTCTCCAGATTTACATTGCTCATCCTAAGGGTTTCCATTCTTTGAAGGCTTTGCTCATGCTTGGGGCGTGTTCTCGTTGAGGTCCTTGGGCTTTGCTTCAGACATCAAGCGCTGTTATGCAGTGGCCTCTCCCCTTCAGCCCATTGTACTCTGGTGTTAGAGCCCCGTGGACATTTGGGATAACCCCTGCTGTGCCTGGGACCCCTTGCAATTTGTTACAATTTAAAGCTGCCAGGAGAATCCAGGCACTTCCCTCCTTTAAAAAATAAAATGGGGCTTCTGCAAGTAGATCAGCACCATAGCCTGACTTTCCATCAACTCTTCAGTGTCCGCTTCTGGAGGATGGTGCTTAACCCATGCGGTGCCTAGAGGAGAGTTTGTGGCATATAAGAAGCACATGGTGCTGGCTATTCAGGTTCACCCAACACAGTGTGCTTCACTGAGATTCACATGCTCTCACGAAATGGAAGCACACAGTGTTGGCCATGGGGGTTCAAAAGTATGGGCCTCAGGGAAGTGCATGGTATTGGCCATGGGGGTTCAGGTGTGTGGGCCACAGGGAAGCACATTGTGTTGGCTATGGGGTTTCAGAAGTATGGGCCCCAGGGAAGTGCATGGTATTGGCAATGGGGGTTCAGGTGTGTGAGGCTCAGGGAAGTGCATGGTGTTGGCTATAAGCGCTTCAGGAGCGTCAGGATCAGGGCAGCAAACAATGTTGGCTATGGTGGGTCAGGTGTGTGTGGGGCTAGGAGAAGCACACTGTGTTGGCTATGGGTGTTTAGGAGTGTGATGAAGGAACACTGTTGGCTATGTCGGTTCAGGTGTGTGAGGCTCAGGGAAGCACAAGGTGTGGAGCACAGGGAAGCACAAGGTGTTGGCTATGGGGGTTCAGTAGTGTGGGTCTCAGTGAAGTGCATGGTATTGGCAATGGGGGTTCAGGTGAGTGAGGCTCAGGGCAGAGCATGGTGTGGGGCACAGGGAAGCACAAGGTGTTAGCTATGGGGATTCAGGAGTGTGGGTCTCAGGTAAGCGCATGGAATTGGCTATGGGGGTTCAGGTGTGTAAGGCTCATAAGAACACTGTTGGCTATGGTGGTTCAGATGGGAAGCACACTGTGTTGGCTATGGGGGTTCAGGGGTGTGAGACTCATGAAAGAACACTGTTGGCTATGGGGGTTCAGGTGTGTAAGGCTCATGAAAGGAACCACTTTTGGATATGGGGGTTCAGATGTGTGGAGCACAGGGAAGCACAAGGTGTTGGCTATGGGGTTCAGGAGTGTGGGTCTCTGGGAAGCACATGGAATTGGCAATTAGGGGTTCAGTTGTGTGAGGCTCAGGGCAGCAAACGCTGTTGGCTACATTCAGGTGTTTGTGGGGCACAGGGAAGCGCATGGTGTTAGCAATGGGGGTCCAGGTGTGTGAGGCTAAAGGAATCACACAGTGTTAGCTATGGGGGTTCAGGAGTGTGGGGCTCATAGAAATGCATGGTGTTGGCAATGGGACTTCAAAAGAGTTGGCTTTGGGGGTCCAGGAAATGCATAGTATTTGCAATGGGGTGTTTAGGTGTGTGAGGCACAGAAAAGCACATTGCCAACACCATGTGCTTCCCTGAGCCTCACACACCTGAACCACCATTGCCAAAACCATGTGCTTCCCTGTTCCTCACACACCAGAACCCCTATAGCTAACACCATTTGCTTCACACCTAAACCTCCATATGCAACACCGTGTCCTTCCCTATGCCTCATACCCCTGAACCCTCATAGCCAAACACCACTTTCTTCCCTAAGCTTCCCACACCTGAACCCCAATTGCCAACACCATGTGCTTCCCTGTGCCTCACACACCTGAATCCCCATACCAAACATCATGTACTTGTGTGCCAACTCTGTGTACTTCCGAGTCCCTCACACCTGAACCCCAATTGCCAACACCATGTGCTTCCCTGAGCCTCACACACCTGAACCCACATAAGCAACACTATGTGCTTCACTGAGCCTCACACACCTGAACCCACATAAGCAACACTATGTGCTTCCCTGTGCCCCACACCTGGATCCCATTACCAATACCATGCGCTTCCCTGTGCCCCACACCATGCGCTGCCCTGAGCTTAACATACCTGAACCCCCATACCTAACACCATGAGCTTCCCTGTACCTCACACCTGAACCCCAATTGCCAACCCCATGTGCTTCCCTGTGCCTCACACCCAAACCCCCATAGCCAACACCATGGGCTTCCCTGTGCCCCACACCTTAATCCCCCATAGCCAACACCTTGTGCTTCCCTGTGCCCCACACCATGCTCTGCCCTGAGCCTAACACACCTGAACCCCCATACCCAACACCTTGTGCTTCCCTGTGCCCCACACACCTGTACCCCCATTGCCAACCCCATTTGCTTTCCCTTGCCACCTACAAACCCCCACAGCCAACACCATCCCTGTACAAAGTTAACATCCATTTGAAATAAATCCTTCTCTTTTCTCATTTACACTCAGTAATCACCTCTCTGCCTTGGAAACACATTTATGAACCCACCAACAAATGTGACATGTTTCCCTGTGTACTACACATTCCTCCTGCAGTCAATACATGGAACATGTCTGCTTTACACACAATAACACAGCCTGAATTACCACAGCTATCTCCTCCTGGTGGTGCTGTAGAACAGCTCAACTCCGCCCCCTCATGTGACTGATCACATGTCTGGAATGCTCCGCCCCTCCTTTCAGCAACTAGGAACTAGCTTTCAGCGACGTTGGAACAGCTAAACTCCGCCCCTTCATGTGACTGATCACATGTCTGGAATGCTCCGCCCCTCCTTTCAGCACTAGGAACTAGCTTTCACCGATGTTGGAACAGCTAAATCCTCCCCTCATGACCGATCACATGTCTGGAATGCTCCGCCCCTCCTTTCAGCAACTAGGAACTAGCTTTCACGATGTTGGACAGCTAAAAACCCGCCCCTTCATGTGACCGATCACATGTCTGGAATGCTCCGCCCTCCTTTCATCAACTAGAACTAGCTTTCACCGATGTTGGAACAGCTAAACTCCGCCCCTTCATGTGACTGATCACATGTCTGGAATGCTCCCGCCCCTCCTTCATCAGCAACTAGGAACTAGCTTTCACACACCGATGTTGGAACAGCTAAACTCCGCCCCTTCATGTGACTGATCACATGTCTGGAATGCTCCGCCCCTCCTTTCAGCAACTAGGAACTAGCTTTCACCGATGTTGGAACAGCTAAACTCCGCCCCTACATGTGACTGATCACATGTCTGGAATGCTCCGCCCCTCCTTTCAGCAACTGGGAACTCCGCAACTTGTCTCTCTGGGTGATTCTCTGTGGGTCGCGGGAGGGGGGGATTTGCCTGTTGGCCTGATCCGGTCCTGGTGTGTGAGGCCGTGGGAGAGAATGATAATAATGCTGGGAAATGAACTGGGGAATTGATAACGCGAACTGGGGCCTTGATAACCACTGGGAAACGAACTGGGGCCTTGATAACACTGGGAAACGAACTGGGGCTGATAACCTGGAACGACTGTGCCTTGATAACACTGGAACGACTGTGCCTTGATAACACTGGGAAACGAACTGGTGCCTGTGGAAAACACTGAGAAAACGAACTGGGGCCTTGATAACGCTGGGAACGAACTGGGCCTTGATAACACTGAAAACGAACTGGGGCCTCTGATAACACTGGAAACGACTGGGCCTTGATAACACTGGGAAACGAACTGGGGATTGATAACGCTGGGAAACGAACTGGGGCCTTGATAACGCTGGGAAACGAACTGGTGCCTTGAAACCGCTGGGAAACAAACTGGGGCCTTATAACACTGGGAAACGAACTGGGGCCTTGATAACACTGGGAAACGAACTGGTGCCTTGATAACACTGGGAAACGAACTGGTGCCTTGATAACACTGGGAAACGAACTGGTGCCTTGATAACACTGGGAAACGACTGGGGCCTTGATAACACTGGGAAACGAAACTGGGCCTTGATAACACTGAGAAACGAACTGGGGCCTTGATAAACACTGGGAAACGAACTGGGGCCTTGATAACGCTGGGAAACGAACTGGGCCTTGATAACACTGAGAAACGAACTGGGCCTGATAACACTGGGAAACGAACTGGGGCCTTGATAACACTGGGAAACGAATGGGGGATTGATACACTGGGAAATAACTGGGGGATTGATAACGCGAACTGGGTCCTTGATAAACCGGAAACGAACTGGGGCCCCTTGATAAGCTGGGGAAACGAACTGGGTCCTTGATAACACTGGGAACGAACTGGGGTCCTTGATAAAGCTGGGAAACGACTGGGGGATTGTTAACGCGAACTGGGTCCTTGATACCGCTGGGAAATGAACTGGGGCTTTGATAACATGGGAAATGAACTGGGCTTGATAACACTGGGAAACGAACTGGGGCCTTGATAACACTGGGAAATGGAACTGGGGCCTTGATAACACTGGGAAATGAACTGGGGGGTTGATACACAATGGGAAATGAACTGGGCCCTTGATAACACTGCGGGAAACGAACTGGGGGATTGATAACACTGGGAAATACTGGGGGATTGATAACACTGGGAAACGAACTGGGGCCTTGATAACACTGGGAAACGAACTGGGGGGTTGATAACAATGGGGGAATGAAACTGGGCCTTGATAACACTGGAAGAACTGGATGATACCTGGAAGAAACGGGGGATTGATAACCGGGAACGAACTGGGGATTAACCTGGAAACGAACTGGGGGATTGATAACGCACTGGTCCTGAATAACGAAACGTGGGTCCTGATAAGCTGGGGAATGAACTGGGGGATTGTAACGCGAACTGGGGTCTTATAACCTGGGAAACGAACTGGGGCCTTGTAACATGTGAAACAATGTACGGCGACAACGTGGATTGATACGCTGGGAACGAACTGGGTCCTGTTAACCCTGGGAAACGACCTGGGGCTATAACGCTGGAAACGAACTGGGGCCTTGATAAGCTGGAAATGAACTGGGGCTTATACGCTGGAAATCGAACTGGGCTTGATAACGCTGAAACGAAACTGGGGCCTTGATAAGGCTGGGAAACTAAGGGGATGATACGCTGGGAAACGAACTTGGGCCTTGATAACGCTGGGAAACGAACTGGCCTTGATAACGCTGGGAAACGCACTGGGGCTGATACGTGGGAAACGAACTGGGGCCTTGATAACGCTGGGAAACGACTGGGGCCTTGATAACAGCTGGAAACGAACTGGGGCCTTGATAACGCTGGGAAACAAACTGGGGCCTTGATAACACTGGGAAACGAACTGGGGTTGATAACGCTGGGAAACGAACTGGGGGATTAAAAACGCTGGGAACGAAATGGGGCCTTGATAACGCTGGGGACCTGATAACGCTGGAAACGAACTGGGGCCTTGATAACGCTGGGAAAAGAACTGGGGCCTTGATAACGTTGGGGGATTGATAACGCTGGGAAATGAACTGGGGGATTGATACACTGGGAAAGAACTGGGGCTTGATAACGCTGGGAAACGAACTGGGCCTTGATAAACGCTGGAACGAACGGGGCCTTGATAACGCTGGAAAACGAACTGGGGCCTTGATAACGCTGGGAAACGAACTGGGGCCTTGATAACGCTGGGAACCGAACTGGGGATTGATAACGCTGGGAAATGACTGGGGCCTTGATAACGCTGGGAAACGAACTGGGGCCTTGATAACGCTGGGGAAACGAACTGGGGGATTGATAACGCTGGGAAAACGAACGGGGGATTGATAACGCTGGGAAATGAACTGGGGCCTTGATAACGCTGGAACACGAACTGGGGCCTTGATAACGCTGGGGCCTTGATAACGCTGGGAACTGGGGCCTTGATAACGCTGGGACGAACTGGGCCTTGATAACGCTGGGGAAACGAAATGGCCTTGATAACGCTGGAAAGAACTGGGGCCTTGATAACGCTGGGAAACGAACTGGGGCCTTGATAACGCTGGGAAACGAACTGGCTGATAAACGCTGGAAACGACTGTGGGCCTTGATAACGCTGGGAAAAGAACTGGGGGATTGATAACGCTGGGAAACGAACTGGGGGATTGAAACGCTGGGAAATGAACTGGGGGATTGATAAACGCTGGAAAACGAACTGGGGCCTTGATAACGCTGGGAAACGAACTGGGGCTTGATAATGCCTGGTAAATGAACTGGGGGGCTTGATAACGTTGGGAAACGAACTGGGGGATTGATAACGCTGGGAAATGAACTGGGGGATTGATAACGCTGGGGAAACGAACTGGGGCCTTGATAATGCTGGAAAACGAACTGGGGGCTTGATAATGCTGGTAAATGAACTGGGGGCTTGATAACGTTGGGAAACGAACTGGGGGATTGATAACGCTGTGAAACTGAACTGGGGCCTTGATAACGCTGGGAAACGAACTGGGGCCTTGATAACGCTGGAAAAACGATGGGGGCTGATAATGCTGGTAATGAACGGGGGCTTGATAACGTTGGGAAAGATAACTGGGGATTGATACGCTGGGAAATGAACTGGGGCCTTGATACGCTGGGAAACGAACTGGGGGGCCGTTGATCAACGCTGGGAAACGAACTGGGCGATTGAAACGCTGGGAAATGACCTGGGGCTGATAACGCTGGTAAACGAACTGGGCTTGATAACGCTGGAAAACGAACTGGGGGCTTGAAACGTGTAGACTGGGGGCTTGATAACGTTGGGAAATGAACTGGGGATGGATAAACGCTGGCAAATGAACTGGGGATTGATAACACTGGGAAATGAACTGGGGGGTTGATAACGCCAGGAAATCAACTCTGGGGGGCTTGATAACGTTTGAAAAGGAACTGGGGCTCCTGATAACACGCTGGGAAATGAACTGGGGGCTTGATAACGCTGGGAAATGAACTGGGGGCTTTATACGCTGGAAAATGAACTGGGGATGATACGCTGGGAAATGAACTGGGGGCTTGATAACTTTGGGAAAGGAACGTCCCACCCAAATCCACTTTGTTTTTTTTTTTCTTACTCTGCTGAAATGGGAGTTAACGGAACAGTGCGGGGATTTTGGTCTGTTTCTGCCGGAACGCATGATAATTACCCGAAAACGGGACAATCCCTCCCGCCAAAAACGGGACAGTTGTGAGCTATTAATAATGAGAGGGACAGACAGTTCTCCCAGTGTTTGAGAGGGAAGGAGTTACCCCGGGGAGGCTGTGTAAGGCCTGGATCCCGGTGTGTGTGGGAAGAATAATAATGATGAGGGACGGAGTTACTGCGGGGAGGCTCTGTAAGGCCTGGATCCTGGCGTGTGCGGGAGGTATAATGATGATGAGAGGGACGGAGTTACCGCGGGGAGGCTGTGTAAGGCCTGGATCCCGGTGTGTGGGAGGAATAATAATGATAAGGGAACGAGTTACCCGGGGACGCTGTGTAAGGGCTGGATCCCGGTGTGGTGGGAGGATATAATGATGATAGGGATGGAGTTACCGCGGGGGATGCTGTGTAAAGCCTGGATCCCAGTGTTGGAGGAATCATATGAGAGAGGACGGAGTTACCGTGGGGAGGCTGTGTGTAAGGCCTGGGATCCGGGTGTGTGGGGAGGTAATTGTGATGAGCGGAAGGAGTTACGCGGGGAGGCGTGTAAGGCCTGGACCGGTGTGTGTGGGAGGAATATAATGATGAGAGGGACCGTTACCGCGTGAGGCTGTGTAAGGCCTGGATCCTGGGTTGTGTGGGAAGAAAAAAATGATGAGGGACGGAGTTACAGCGGGGAGGCTGTGTAAGGGCTGGGTGTGGGGACCCGATGTGTGGGAGGAATAATGAGAGAGGAGACGGTAGTTATCACGGGGAGGCTGTGTAGCCTGATCCAGTGTGTGTGGGAGGAATAAGACGATGAGAGAGATGGAGTTACCGCGGGAGGCTTGTTAAGGCCTAGATCCCATTGTGGGAGAATATTAATGATGAAAGGGAAGGAGTAACACGGGGAGGCTGTTAAGGCCTGGAGTCCCGGTGTGTGGGGAGATATAATGATGAGAAGGGACGAGTCACCGCGGGAGGCTGTGTAAGGCCTAGATCCGTTGTGTGGGAGGAATAATGAGAAGAGAGAAGGTTCTACTCGGAGAGGCTGTGTAAGGCCTGGATCCAGGTGTGTGGGGAGGAATATAATGAATGAGAGAGGGACGGAGTTACCGCGGGAGGCTGTGTAAGGCCTGATCCCAGTGTGGGAGGAATAATAATGATGAGAGGGAAGGAGTTACGCGCATGAGTCTGTGTAAGGCCGGATCCCGGTGTGTGTGGGAAGAATATATGATGAGGGACGGATTACCCTGGGAGGCTGTGTAAGCCTGGATCCCGGTGTGTGGGATGAATAATATGATGAGGACGGAGTTACCGCAGAGGCTGTGTACATGCCTGGATCCTGGTGTGTGGAGGATAATAATAGAGAGAGGGCGGAGTTACCGCAGGGAGGCTGTGTAGGCCTGGATCCCAGTTTGGGAGGAATAAATGATGAGAGAGACGGATTTACCGCGGGGAGGCTGTGTAAGGCCTGGATCCCGGTGTGTGTGGGAGGAATAATAATGATGAGAGGGACGGAGTTACCGCAGGGAGGCTGTGTAAGGCCTGGATCCCAGTGTGGGAGGAATAAAGAATGATGTAGGGAAGAGTTACCGCGGGGAGCTGTGTAAGGCCTGGATCCTGGTGTGTGGGAGAATATGATGAGGGACGGAGTTACCGCAGGGAGGCTGTGTAAGGCCTGGATCCCAGTTTGGGAGGAATAATAATGATGGAAGAGCGAGTTACCGCGGGACGCTGTGAAGGCGGATCCCGGTGTGTGTGTGAGGAATATTAAAGGAACACTAAACTACTCCAAAATTAAGTATGTCCCATTCGTTTCTATATTCACAGGGAGTGAGAACGCTTATTCCACTCCCTGGGAATAATAGGACGCTCGTGCAGGACCTGGAACTTACCTTACCCCGCCGCTCCACTCGCAGCCGCCGCTCCTGCACAGAACAAGCTGTTCTGTCCCGATCCGCCGCCCGTTCTTTTGAATTGGCGCGCATGCGCATAAGACAGGGCGCGTTGGTCGGGAAAGAGCGGCTGCGAGTGGAGCGGCGTGTAAGGTAAGTTCCAGTCCTCCGAGTGTCCTATTATCCAGGAGGTGAGAATAAGAAGCGTTTCCACCTCCCTGTGAATAATAGAAACGAATGGGACATAGTTATTTTGGGGGCTTAAGGGGAGTTTACAGGTCCTTTAATGATGAGAGGGACGGAGTTACCGCGGGGAGGCTGTGTAAGGCCTGGATCCCAGTGTGGGAGGAATAATAATGATGAGAGGGAAGGAGTTACCGCGGGGAGGCTGTGTAAGGCCTGGATCCCAGTGTGTGGGAGGTATAATAATGATGAGAGGGACGGAGTTACCGCAGGGAGGCTGTGTAAGGCCTGGATCCCGGTGTGTGTGGGAGGAATAATGATGAGAGGGACGGAGTTACCGCGGGGAGGCTGTGTAAGGCCTGGATCCTGGTGTGTGTGGGAGGAATAATAATGATGAGAAGGAAGGAACTCTACCCCATGGCATCGTGTTTATTAGCGGCCAATGGGGATTATCAGTGACTGGATGGCCTGGTACTCACTGCTCCCCGCTACATGGCAGTCTATAGGGTTATTATGTATATCCACGCTAATATACCCATAATATACGATACCGATATCGATAATATACCCATAATATACTAATAATATACCGATAATATGGACAGTTAATAATAATGGCAGTTGGTCGGTGTGTGATGTGTCTGTTTATAGGGTTATTAGGCTAAGTTCGGTGGCACAAACAGGACCGTGTAGGGTTAGATGTCTGTCTGTATGTTGTCACACACCGACACTGTCTGTAATACCTACCTGTAAGGGATCCGGTCAGCTGTATCAGATGTATCTAAGTATCAACAATTACCAAGTAAACCAGTGAGCCTCAGATGATCCGGTCGGAGCTCCGGGAGAGTGATTCAGGATAAGAAAAAGGCACAGAGACTACAAGTCCAAAATCATTCTCTCTAGTTTATTACGTAGCACTCTGGGTTATATAGATAAAACTAGCACATCCTCACATGATACACAAAACATAGTAAAAGAGACAGAAAAGTTAGGTTTCCTGATAACGTGGGCACTGAACTGGGGCCTTGAACGCTGGGAAATAATGTGGCCTTGATACGCTGAGAAATGAATGGGACCTTGATAACGCTGGGAAATGAACTGGGGCTTTGATTAACGCTGGGCAAATGAAATGGGGCCTTGATAACGCTGGGAAAGAACTGGGGCCTTGATAAGATGGGGGAAACGAACTGGGGCCTGATACGCTGGGAAACGAACTGGGGCCTTGATAACGCTGGGGCCTTGATAACGCTGGGGCCTTGATAACGCGGGGAAACGAACTTGGGGCCATGAACGGGGGGATTTAAACGCGAACTGGGGCCCTGATAACACTGGGGAGGAAACAAACTGGGCTTGATAACAATGGGAAACTAACTGGGCCCTTGATACCACTGGGAAACGAACTGGGGCCTTGATAACGCTGGGAAACGAACTGGGGCCTTGATAACGCTGGGAAAAGAACTGGGGGATTGATAACACTGGGGGAAACGAAAAATCGGGGCCTGAAACGCTGGGAAACGAACTGGGGCCTTGATAC
Organism: Hymenochirus boettgeri; assembly: GCA_019447015.1. Taxonomy (NCBI): domain Eukaryota; kingdom Metazoa; phylum Chordata; class Amphibia; order Anura; family Pipidae; genus Hymenochirus; species Hymenochirus boettgeri. Next base: position 213,116 of record JAACNH010000292.1, on the reverse strand, counting down.
GTGGGGCATGATAACGCGGAAATACGAACTGGGCCTGATGACTACGCTGGGACAAACGAAACTGGGGCCTCTTGATAACGCTGGAAACGAACTGGGGGATTGATAACGCTGGGAAACGAACTGGGGGATTGATAAATCTGGGAAAAGAACTGGGGGATGATTAAGGTGGGAAATGAACTGGGGCCTTGATAACGCTGGGAAATGGAACTGGGGCCTTGATAACGCTGGGAAATGAACTGGGGCCTTGATAACGCTGGGAATGACTGGGGCCTTGATAACGCTGGGAAATGAACTGGGGCCTTGATAACGCTGGAAATGAACTGGGGCATTGATTACGGCTGAGGAAAAGAATGGGGGATGATACGCTGGGAAAAAGAAACTTGGGGGTACTTTTGATAAACAACGGGAAAAGAACTGGGGCCTTGATAACGCTGGGAAAGAAATGGGGCCTGATAACGCTGGGAAACGAAAATCGGGGCATTGATAACGCTGGCGAACGAACTGGGGCCTGATACGCTGGTGAACGAACTGGGGCCTTGATAACGCTGGAGGCCTTGATAATAACGCTGGGGGCCTGATAACGATGGGGGGGAACGAACTGGGCCTTGATAGCGTGGGAAACGAAACTGGGCCTTGATAACGCTGGGAAACGAAACTGGGGCTTGATAACGCTGGGAAAAACGAACTGGGGGCCTTGACTAAGCTGGGAAACGAACTGGGGCCTGATACGCTGGGAAAACGAACTGGGATTGATTACGCTGGAAACGAAACGGGGGCCTTGATAACGCTGGGAAACGAACTGAGGGCCTGATAAGCTGCGGGGAAACGAACTGGGGGATTGTAAGTGGGAAACGAACTGGGGCGATTGAAACGCTGGGAACGAACTGGGGGGATTGATAACGCATGGGAAACGAACTGGGGGTTGTAACGGGATGGATAAGAACTGGGGGACTGTAACGTGGGGGAGGCTGGGGATTGATAAACGCGGGAAAGAACGGGGGATTACGAACTGGGAAACGAAATGGGGGACTGAACTGAACGAATGGGGCTGTGAAACTGAGAACGAACTGGGGGATAATTACACGCTGGAACAGAACTTGGGGGATTAAACGCTGGGGGAAACGAAACTGGGGGTTGAAATGGAAACTGCTTTGTAAGCATGAACGAAACTGGGGGATTGATTAATGCTGGTAAATGAACTGGGGGCTTGATAACGTTGGGAAAGAAGAACGGGCTTGAAACGCGGAAAATGACTGGGGGGCTGATAACGCTTGGAAATTAACTTGGGGGCTGTTACCGCGGTGGGAGGCTGTGTAAGGCCTGGATCCCGGGGTGTGGGAGGTTGGAATGATGATGAGAGGGAAGGAGTACCGCGGGGAGGCTGTGTAAGGCCTGGATCCGCTCGTGTGTGTGGGGAGAATAATAATGATGGGGCGGAGTTAGGGAGGGAGGGAGGCTGTGTGTAAGGCCTGGATCCCGGGTGGGGAGGAATAAGTGAGTGAGAGAACGGAGTTACCACGGGGGAGCTGTGAAGGCCGGGATCCAGGTGTGTGTGGAGGAGGAAAATAATGATGGAGAAGGAGGGTACCGCGGGGAGGCTGGTAAGGCATGGATCCCGGTGTGTGTGGGAGGAAATAATAATGATGAGAAGAGCTGATTACCGCGGGGAGGTTGTGTAAGGCTGGATCCATGTGGGGGGTGGGAGGAATAATAATGATGAGAGGGACGGAGTTACCGCGGGGAGGCTGTGTAAGGCCTGGATCCCAGTGTGGGAGGATAAAATGATGAGAGGGACGGAAGTTACCGCGGGGAGGCTGTGTGGCCTGGATCCCGGTGTTTGGGGGACGAATACTAAGATGAGGGACGGAGTTACCGCGGGGAGGCTGTGTAAGGCCTGGATCCGGTGTGTGGGGAATAATGAGAGGAGACGGAGTTACCACGGGAGGCTGTGTAAGGCCTGAATTAGGTGTGTGGGAGGAATAATAATGATGAGAGAGAAGCGAGTTTACGCGGGGGAGGCTGTGTGGTAAGGCCTGGATCCCGGTGTGTGTGGGAGGAATAATAATGATGAGAGAGACGGAGAGTTACGCGGGGAGGCTGTGTAAGGCTGGATCCCAGTGTGGGAGGAATAATTAATGATGAGAGGGAAGGAGTTACCGCGGGAGGCTGTGTAAAAGTAAGGCCTGGATCCGTGTGTGTGTGTGGAGGAGGACATAATAATGATGAGAGGGACGGAGTTACCGTGGGGAAGGCTGTGTGTGTAAGGCCTGGATCCGGTGTGTGTGGAGGAGAATAAATGCGAGGGGGGCTGGAGTTACCGCGTGGGGGTGTAAGGCCTGGATCCAGGGTGTGGAGGAATAATAAGAGAGGGACGGAGAGTTACGCGGGGAGGCTGTGTAAGGCCTGGAGCCGGTGTGTGTGGGAAGAATAATAATGATGAGGGACGGAGTTACCGCAGGGAGGCTGTGCTATCAGGCTGGTCCCAGTGTGGGAGGAATAATAATGATGAGAGGGAGAAGGAGTTACCGGAGGCTGTGTAGAGGGGGGGGGGGGCCTGGATCCAGTGTGGGAGGATAAATAATGATGAGAGGGAAGGAGTTACCGCGGGGAGGCTGTGTAAGGCCGGATCCGGTGTTTTGTGTGGGAGGAATAATAATGATGAGAAGGACGGAGTTTACCGATGGGGGCTGTGTAAGGGGAACCTGGATCCCAGTGTGGGAGAATTAATAATGATGAGAGGGACGGATGACGCGGGGAGGCTGTGTAAGGCTGGATCCCGGTGTGTGGGGAAGAATAATAATGATGAGGGACGGAGTTACCCGGGGAGGCTGGTGTAAGGCCTGGATCCCGGGTGTGTGGGAGGAATAATAATGATGAGAAGGACGGAGTTACCGCGGGGAGGCTGTAAGGCCTGGATCCCGTGGGGGAGAATAATAATGAGAGAGGACGGAGTTACGCGGGGGCTGTGTAAGGCCGGATCCCGGTGTGTGTGTGGGAGAAAGAAATAATAATGATGAGGGACGGAGTTACCGCGGGGAGGCTGTGTAAGGCCTGAATCCAGTGTGTGGGAGGAATAAAGATGAGAGAGACGGAGGTACCGCGGGGAGGCTGTGTAAGGCCTGGATCCGGTGTGTGTGGGAGTGAATAGAATGAGGGACGAGTTACGCGGGGGAGGGCTGTGTAAGGCTGGATCCGGGTTGGGAGGAATAATGATGAGAGAGACGGATGTACCACGGGGAGGCTGTGTAAGGCCTGAATCCAGGTGTGTGGGAGGAATAATAATGATGAGAGAGACGGAGTTACCGCGGGAGGCTGTGTAAGGCCTGGATCCCGGTGTGTGTGGGAGGAATAATAATGATGAGAGAGACGGAGTTTACCGGGGAGGCTGTGTAAGGCCTGGATCCCAGTGTTGGGAGGATAATAATGATGAGAGGGAAAGGAGTTACCGCGGGGAGGCTGGGTAAGGCATGATCCCGGGTGTGTGTGTGGGAGGAATAATAATGATGAGAGGGACGGAGGTAGTTACAGTGGGGAGGCGTGTGGTAAGGCCTGGATCCAGGGTGTGTGGGGAGGAATAATAATGACGAGGGGGCGGAGTTACAGCGGGGGGGAGTGGTAAGGCCTGGATCCCAGTGTGGGAGGAATAATAATGATGAGAGGGAGGAGTTACCGCGGGGAGGCTGTGTAAGGCCTGGATCCCGGTGTGTGTGGGAGGAATAATAATGATAAGGACGGAGTTACCGCGGGGAGGCTGTGTAAGGCCTGGATCCGGTGGTGTGGGAGGAATAATAATGATAAGGACGGAGTTACCGCGGGGAGGCTGGTAAGGCCTGGTCCCAGTGTGGGGGGAGAATAATAATGATGAGAGGGAAGGAGTTACCGCGGGGAGGCTGTGTAAGGCCTGGATCCCGGTGTGTGTGTGGGAGGAATAATAATGATGAGAGGGACGGAGTTACCGTGGGGAGGCTGTGTAAGGCCTGGATCCCGGTGTGTGGGGAGGAATAATAATGACGAGGGGGGGGAGTTACCGCGGGGAGGCTGTGTAAGGCCTGGATCCCAGTGTGGGAGGAATAATAATGATGAGAGGGAAGGAGTTACCGCGGGGAGGCTGGTGTAAGGCCGGGATCCCGGTGTGGGAGGAATAATAATGATGAGAGGAAGGAGTTACCGCGGGGAGGCTGTGTAAGGCCTGGATCCCGGTGTGTGTGTGGGAGGAATAATAATGATAAGGACGGAGTTACCGCGGGGAGGCTGTGTAAGGCCTGGATCCCAGTGTGGGAGGATAGGAAATAATGATGAGAGGGACGGAGTTACCGCGGGGGAGGCTGTGTAAGGCCTGGATCCCGGTGTGTGTGGGGGAATAATAATATGTAAGGACGGAGTTACCGCGGGGAGGCTGTGTAAGGCCTGGATCCCAGTGTGGGAGGAAGAATAATAATGATGAGGAGGGAAGGAGTTCCGCGGGGAGGCTGTGTAGGCCTGGATCCCGGTGTGTGTGGGAGGAATAATAATGATAAGGACGGGTAACGCGGAGGCTGTGTAAGGCCGGTATCAGTGTGGAGAATAATAATGAGAGAGGGAAGGAGTTACGCGGGGAGGCTGTGTAAGGGCTGGATCCAGTGGTGTGGGGAGTTTAATAATGATGAGAGGGACGGAAGTTACAGCGGGAGGCTTGGTAAGGCTGGATCCCGGTGTGTTGTGGGAGGAAAATAATGATGAGAGGGAAGGAGTAACCGAGGGGGGAGCTGTGTAAGCCTGGATCCAGTGTGTGTGGGAGGAATAATAATGATGAGAGGGAAGGAGTTACCGCGGGGAGGCTATGTAAGGCCTGGATCCAGTGGTGGGAGGAATAATAATGATGAGAGGGAAGGAGTTACCGCGGGAGGCGTGTAAGGCGCCTGGATCCCAGTGTGTGTGGGAGGTATAATAATGATGAGAGGAGACGATTACAGCGGGGAGGCTGGTAAGGCCGTATCCCAGTGGGTGTGTGGGAGGAATAATAATGATGAGAGGGAAGGAGTTACCGCGGGGAGGCTGTGTAAGGCCTGGATCCCGGTGTGTGGGAGGAATAATGATGAGAGGGACGGAGTTACCGCGGGGAGGCTGTGTAAGGCCTGGATCCAGGTGTGTGTGGGAGGAATAATAATGATGAGAAGGAAGGAACTCTACCCCATGGCACCGTGTTTATTAGCGGCCAATGGGGATTATCAGTGACTGGATGGCCTGGTACTCACTGCTCCCCGTTACATGGCAGTCTATAGGGTTATTATGTATATCCACGCTAATATACCCATAATGTACAATACTGATATCGATAATATACCCATAATATACTAATAATATACCGATAATACGGACAGTTAATAATAATGGCAGTTGGTCGGTGTGTGATGTGTCTGTTTATAGGGTTATTAGGCTAAGTTCGGTGGCACAAACTGGACCGTGTAGGGTTAGATGTCTGTCTGTATGTTGTCACACACCGACACTGTCCGTAATACCTACCTGTAAGGGATCCGGTCAGCTGTATCAGATGTATCTAAGTATCCACAATTACCAAGTAAACCAGTGAGCCTCAGATGATCCGGTCGGAGCTCCGGGAGAGTGATTCAGGATAAGAAAAAGACACAGAGACTACAAGTCCAAAATCATTCTCTCTAGTTTATTGCGTAGCACTCTGGGTTATATAGATAAAACTAGCACATCGTCACATGATACACAAAACATAGTAAAAGAGACAGAAAAGTTAGGTTTCGTTTCTTGAGAAATCCGTGACGTTTCACAATGTTCCTTCATGATAATACTACATTTATTGTACTTCAAGGGTAGAGACCTTGAATATGCTGGGAGTCCAACAAAAGTCTGTTATCTCATGGGAGTAAAATGGGAGTAGAACAAGAATGTGTGTTCCCATGGGAGTAGAAATATACATGGCAGTGAGAAAAAACATCAGGAAACTTATACTAAGAAAAAGGCCTCCTGTAGTATGAATAGCTCATATAAAATGGATGCTATATTGCTTAGCTAAGTATAAAGCAAATAATGTATAATATGAACCTGAACCCTTCACTACCGATACCGATAATACCTACTGATCTCTATGTTGTCACACACCGACACTATCCGTAATACCTACTGATACCGATAATACCTACTGATCTCTATGTTGTCACACACCGACACTGTCCGTAATACCTACTGATACCGATAATACCTACTGATCTCTGTTGTCACACACCGACACTGTCCGTAATACATTATGATAAAGGGTGCACAGAGACATTTTATTTTAATTAAAGGGAAGTTTACCCCACACGTTTAGTTTAAAATGGTAAATTATTGATCTAAACGTCCCTGAAAAAAATTCAACTGACCCTATTGAACCTCACACACCTGGTCACAGTTGACAATGCTTAGTCCTAGGCAATACATAAATGGTTGGTTGTGACTTGTCTGCATTTTTAGGCTAAGTCCGGTGGCATAAATCTGGACCGTTTAGGGTTGTCTGTCTCTCTATTGTCACCATCATTACCAGTAATTTTTAGGACTGGAGGAATTGCGGTCAGATTTCTACATAAGGGCACATGCTTTACACTATTGTCGGATATATTCTAAAGCACTTTTAGGACAATGATCATTAAATGATGTCAACTCCTCGGCACTTTGCAGACCAGACCGCAGTTGATAAAGCCAAGTCTTAGGTGAAATATATTCTAAAGCACTAGTCTGACAATGACCATTAAATGATGTTGATCCCTCTACACTTGGCAGGCCAGATCAGAGTTGATAAATCTTAGTCCTAGGCAGAATATATTATAAAGCACTAGTCTGACAATGGATTTTATTAGGGAAAACCAATTCCACCTTGCAGACCAGATCACATTTGATAAAGCTTTGGTCCTAGGCAAAATATATAAATGGTAACTGGTTGGTTATTGTTTAGGGTTAGGGTCCACAGGGTTCTGTGTTGGGGTCAATTCTATGTAATTCTGTTTATTAATGATATTGTCAGCAAGGACTGCTGACAAAACTTTGTTAACCATTAAAAGCTACAGAGGGTGTGCAATCGTTGCAGGTGGATCTAGATAGATTGGACTGCCAAGTGGTAATGCATTTTGGACTTAAAAATCCTTGTGCTGCTTATACTATAAATGGCTCTGTGTTAAGTGAATCCCCGTTGGAAAGGGATCTTGGAGTTTTGGTGGATAACAAACTTAAAGGTAGCAAGCAGTGCCAGGCAGCAACAGCCAGAGCCAGCATGGTATTGTCTTGTATAAAGAGAGGTATGGATTCAAGGGAGGAAAATGTAATTCTCCCTCTTTACAAAGCATTTGAAATATGCAGTGAAATTATAGAATCTTGTGTACAAGGACATCTTGGGAATGGAAAGGGTTCAGAGAAGGGCAACTAAATTAATAAGGGGATTGGGGGAACTTGAATATAAAGAGAGACTGGATAAGTTACAAGTATGTACGCTGGAGAAAAGGCGCTTGCGTGGGGATATGATTACTGTGTATAAATACATTAACGGGCCATACAATAAACTATCTGGGGCATTGTTCACCAATAGAACAGAAGACACACAGACATCCCTTAAGATTTAAAGAATAGACGTTCAGTCTTCAATTTCTGAAAATGTTTTTCACTGTAAGAACAGTAAAACTATGGAACTTTCTTCCATTGAATATGATGAGGGCAGATGTATTGGATAGTTTCAAAAAGAAGTTAAAGTGTTTCAAAAAGAAGCTAAAGTGTTGCGTGTATTGATATATAAAGTGGAGTTGATCTATTGCCACTTGTAATTAGGAAGGAATTGTTTTCCCCTTGTGACAAGGGGAACTGTCTTGCTAAAGGAGTAGATGGAGTGTATATGCCACCCAGGCTGCAGTTATAGCTTTGCTGAGGCTCCAGGGGAAGTCAAAATGGAGTTCTGTAGTGAGGTTTTTAATTTACCCAGTTAGCAGGGCCCTGGAGTCTGGCTAGGAAAAGAGTGAGTGGGTTTCCTAGCCAGTTAAGTCCACAGATGGACTATTTAGCAGTCAGCCTGGGTGTGGTTGTGTGTGGTGTTTTGGAGAAAATCCTGCAGGGAGTGGAGCTCTGCAAGCAGGCTCTGGTTCTATTTGTTCAAGACAAGCAGTCAAATAGGTTTTTTTGTTTTGGTAATCCAAGGACTGTCTGATTATACTGGAAAAGACTTATTTTACCAGTAAAGAACAGTGTGCTTGACTCTCTGAAGAGCTGGGATTTCTGTTCACTTTTTTTAGTTTACCGTTTAATAAACTACAGGCAGGAGCCTGCATCTGCTTATGGTTACAAAGTCCGATTTCACAATTGGTGGAGAATGCGGGCAGACTAAGAGACCTAGACATTTAAAGGGAAAGTACATAAGTGTACCGTGAACCGTTTAAGCAAAACTCTTAATTTACAACATGGATGAACTTGTGATGCAGCCTGAACGGGCCACTGCTGCCCAGCAGCAGACAAATACCCAGCTACACCAGAGCATGGCTTGCCCAGCAAGAAACGAATTGCTTGCTGTGCAAATGACAAACCTGTCGGAGGCAATGAACACTCAATTAAGGACCCTGGTTAGGGAAGCAGAGAATGACAGACAAACTCTTACTGATGTTTATATCTGTTGTATTCAATTAGATCAACTGGACTTGAAATGTAGTTCTTGAAGACGTTTCGCTAGTCATCCGACTGGCTTTCTCAATTCAGAATGACTTGTACAAGAATCTGTGGCACTATGTACCCTGGAAAATCCCAATTAGCATATCACAGCCAGGTGTTAAGGGTGTGATAGGATAGTGGCTAAGAGGTGTTATAGGAACGCTCAGAGTAAGGTGTTAAAACAGCATTGTACATGGCATTGGTCTCTTATAACAGTAAATGGGAAGACTGTACAAGCTTTGCTGGACTCGGGGAGTCTGGTGACTTTGCTGCATACCAGCCTGGTAAACCCAGACCAAATTAGTGAACATAATGTTGGGGTGGTATGCATCCATGGTGACTCTAAAAGCTACCCCACTGCCATTGTTACCCTAGAAACCCCCTGTGAAGGGGAGTCTGGGAAGTTCTATCATACCATGTGACATAGACCTTTATGTTTCTGCAGTAGGAGTGACCAATGAAGAGTCTGACAAATTAGGCATTTTGGCAGGTGAACCAGAGCTGCCACCTGAAACCTCTTGGGAATCGGTATTGCCAGATTTGCAGGTTTCCCGGGACAACTTTGGGACATTGCAAATGAGAGATCCTTCACTTTCTAGGGCCTGGGAAAATGTAAAGGTGCTTATTGGGGAGCCTCAAGAACCTGGGGCTGATAATATCTTTCCTCATTTTGCTGTTTTAAAGTGATTTGTTATACCGGGTTGACAAAGTCCAGGGTGAGATTGTGGAACAGTTGATAGTTCCTCAAGCCTATAGAAGGATGGTGTTGGACTTGGCCCACAACCATGTCCTGGGGGGTCACCTGGGTCAAGAGAAAACCCAACAGCGGATTTTTCAGAAGTTTCTTGGCCGGGAATTTATGCTGAGATAAAGAAGTACTGTGTTTCTTGTCCAGGAAGGCCAGTTATATGCCCCTGTAACTCACTTTCGTGGTCCACTAGTTCCATTGCCCATTATTGAGATTTCTTTTGAAAGGATAGCAATGGATCTAGTAGTTTTAACACCTTACTCTGGGCATTCCTATAACACCTCTTAGCCACTATCCTATCACACCCTTAACACCTGGCTGTGATATGCTAATTGGGATTTTCCAGGGTACATAAGTGCCACAGATTCTTGTACAAGTCATTCTGAATTGAGAAAGCCAGTCGGATGACTAGCGAAACATCTTCAAGAACTACATTTCAAGTCCAGTTGATCTAATTGAATACAACAGATATACCATGACCTGGATGAATGAGAACCTTCACAAGCATCTTACTGATGTTGTACAGCAACTGGCTACCCAAAATCCTGAGGTGGCAAGGGTTGCCCATGTCAACGATGACTCGAATCGGGCAAGTAATTTTCTGCAAAAAATGACACCACATGATGATGATGAGGCTTTTCTAAATAAATTGGAAAGGACAGCCGAAAGGGAGGCCTGGCCCAAAGCACAGTGGGCGGGGCTTGTAGCGCCTTTTCTATCAGGAGATAACCAGGAGGCATATTTTGACCTGGCTCCAGCAGATGCCCAGGACTATGAAAAACTCACACTGGAGATACTCAGACGACTAAGTGTCACGCATGCAGTATGCGCCCAACGAGTCCACAAGTGGGCTTACCAGACTGCAAGGTTGCCTCGTGCCCAGATGTATGACCGTATACATTTAGTAAGGAAATGGTTACAGCCAGAAACCCTGACAGGGCCACAAATTGTCGAAATTGTAGATGGACCGGTTTCTTAGAGCTCTTCCTCAGACCTTGGCTCAGAAGTGGGTGAGCCAAGCAGATCCAAAGTCAGCTGACAACCTTGTGGAAGTGGTAGAGCGATATATTGCTGCTGAAGAATTTGTAGCATTCCCCCCATCTCAGCGGAAATTCCCCAGGAAACCAGCATTTTCCAAGGCAATGGGGAAATCTGGTGAGGCAAGGTATGATGAACCAGGTGTGGAGCACCCTGCCTTGGAGTTGCCGAAAAACTCTAGGAAGCCACCAGATCGCGGACAGATACAGTGTTGGCACTGCAATGAATGGGGACATATTGCTGCCAGATGCCCTCTACAGGAAGCAGAAATGGATTGCAACTCAGCCAACCTTATATCATTATTTGCTCATATGTATGTACTGCAGTGACTGAAAAGCATTGGTCTCTTATAACAGTAAATGGGAAGACTGTACAAGCTTTGCCCCATTATTGAGATTTCTTTTGAAAGGATAGCAATGGATCTAGTAGGACCACTGGTAAGGTCAGGTCGGGGACATCAATATATCTTAGTAGTGATCCACTGGTAAGGTCAGGTCGGGGACATCAATATATCTTAGTAGTGATGGACTATGTTACACGCTACCTCGAAGCTATACCTTTAAGAAACTCTGTTGCTAAAACAATTGCTAAGGAGTTATTCTACATGTTTACAAGGACTGGCATTCCAAGGAAGATCCTGACAGATCAAGGAACCCCTTTTATGTCAAAAGTCATGAGGGAGTTGTGCAACATGTTAAAAATTAGGCAGTTATGTACTTCTGTGTACCACCCTCAAACGGATGTCCTGGTAGAACAATTTAACAAAACCTTAAAAGGGATGTTAAGAAAGGTTGTTAACAAGGATGGAAAGGACTGGCATTGCCTTTTGCCATATCTTATGTTCGCTATAAGAGAGGTACCCCAGTCGTCAACAGGCTTTTCTCCTTTTGAGTTAGTGTATGGACGACATCCTAGGGGCCTGCTTGATATTGCAAAAGAGACTTGGGAACAGGAGGTAACTCCCCACAGAAGCGTCATAGAACATATCTCGCTTATGCAAGACAGAATTTCTGCAGTCATGCCCATTGTTTGGGAACATATGCAGCAAGTACAGATGGCACAGAGCCGGGTTTATAATCACTCGGCCCGAGTTCGGACTTTTAATCGTGGGGACCATGTGTTAGTACTCGTGCCCTACATGCCAAATGGCAAGTAGGGGACGTGAACTATAAAGTGTACCAGCCAGATAAGTGTAAAAAAGAACGAATTTACCACGTGAATTTAATAAAACTTTGGAAGGATAGGGAGGTTCTCTCTGCCACTTCCCAACCCTAAAGTAAGGTGGGAATTCAGGATGTAAAGGTGGCCGAGGCTCTACCAATGTCTCAAAAACAGGAAGTCAGGGAGTTCCTACAGCAAAATACTGATGTTTTTTTATGAAGTGCCAGGCTGCACTACAGTAATACAACATATTATTACTGATTCCCAAACTAGGGTCCGTCTAAAGCCCTATCGGATCCCAGAAGCCTGAAGGCAATCGGTAGCAGAAGAACTAAAAAGAATGCTTAATTTAGGGGTCATAGAGAGGTCCAAAAGTGAATGGAGTAGCCCCATTGTGCTAGTACCCAAGCCAAGAAGGTTCTTTGCGCTTCTGTAATGACTTCAGAAAATGAAGTTTCCAAATTTGATGCCTAACCCATGCCAAGAATTGATGAGCTGGTGGAAAGGTTAGGTCCTGCTAGGTGTATATCAACCCTTGACTTAACCAGGGGATATTAGCAAGTACCACTTACAGGAACTGCTTCAGAGAAAATGGCATTTTCTACCCCCCAGGGCCTTTTCCAATATGTTCGAATGTCGTTTGGTCTCCAAGGGGCCCCAGACACATTCCAGAGGATGATGGATTAGATTCTTGACCGTCATCAGCATTTTGCCTCTGCCTCTTTAGATGATGTGGTGATTTCCATCAGAAAGGCAGGTCTTACTGCAAACCCCAAAAAATGTGCTATAGGACTAGAGGAAGCCCGATACCTGGGCTATACCATTTGTCGGGGTGTTATAAAACCTCAGATTAACAAGGTTGATGCAATCGGGTTGGCCACAACCCATTAATAAAAAGCAGGTTCAGACCTTCTTTGGCATGGTGGGCTATTAGCGAAGGTTCATTCAAAATGTTGCCTCCATAGCTGCTCCTTTAACTGACCTGACTAAGGGAAAGGGGTCTGTCATGATTAAATGGGGTCCTGAGGCTGAGATGGCTTTCTTGAAATTAAAGACAGTGGTGTGTTAGCAACCAGTGTTGGTTGCTCCTAATTTTAAGAAACCCTTTGTGGTACAAACAGGAGGGGGAACACCCAGTTGCATATTTAAGTAGGAAGTTGACCCCTGCTGAAAGGAACTGTAGCATTGTGGAACGGGAGTGCCTGGCAATAAAATAGGCGCTAGAATCTCTACGATACTATTTATTGGGTCGTCACTTTGTGCTCATCACAGACCATGCTCCTCTCACCTGGATGTCACAGGCAAAAGAAAAGAATGCTAGAGTCACCCGCTGGTTTCTCTCTCTCCAAAACTTTAGCTTTACAGTGGAACATCGTGCAGGCAAGATGCAAGGCAATGTGGATGCTTTGTCAAGGTCCCACTGCATGCCTGCAAATTATATTCGATCCCACAAGATCGAACAGAGGGGGAGGATATGTGACAAGGGGAACGATCTTGCTAAAGGAGTAGTTGTAGATGGAGTGTATACACCACCCAGGCTGCAGTTATGGCTTCGCTGAGGCTCCAGGGGAAGTCAAAATGGAGTTCTGTAGTGAGGTTTTTAATTTACCCAGTTAGCAGGGCCCTGGAGTCTGGCTAGGAAAAGAGTGGGTGGGTTTCCTAGCCAGTTAAGTCCACAGATGGACTATTTAGCAGTCAGCCTGGGTGTGGTGTTTTGGAGAAAATCCTGGAAGAAGTGCAGCTCTGCTAGCAGTCTCTGGTTCTATTTGTTTAAGACAAGCAGTCAAATAGGTTTTTTTGTTTTGGTAATCCAAGGACTGTCTGATTATACTGGAAAAGACTTATTTTACCAGTAAAGAAACTGTGTGCTTGACGCTCAGAAGAGCTGGGATTTCTGTTCACTTTCTTTAGTTTACCGTTTAATAAACTACAGGCAAGAGCCTGCATCTGCTAAGGTTACAAAGTCTGCTGTCTGACTTTTGGAATTGAATAGAGGAATTGGTGATTGGGTTGCAAACAGTGAGTGTGGTCCAATGCGAACTACATCTATGTGGGTGAAGTTCTAAGTGAGTGGCCTCAGGGTTTCTGTACTGGGCTACTGGGCCACATTTTTTAATCTGTTATAAATGATCTAGAGGGGGCATTTGAGTTGCAATCTCTGTCTTTGTGATACACTAAACTATGCAGAGACTTTGGAAACTCCAATGATGTGCAAGTGCGCAAGCAGACCCCTAGATGATTATCACAATGGCAGCAGATGGCAGATGAGATCAATGTTGATAAATGTAAGGAGATGATTTTGGGTTTAACAGTCCTGGTGACACCTACACCATAAATAACTCTTGTGTTAAGTGAACTCTCTTGGGAAAAGGATTTGAGGGTTCTGGTAGATAACAGACTTAGTTGTAGCAAACAATTCCAGGTAGCAACGGCAGAGCTAGCAAGATATTTGTCTTGTATGAAAAAGGGGAATAGATTCAAGAGGAAAAAAAATATTCTTCCTCTTTACAAGGCACTGGTAAGGCCTCATTTAAGAATATGCAGTGCAGTTTTGGAATCCATATACAAAGAGACATCTTGGAAAATGATTAGAGAAGGCAACTAAATATACGAATGAGGAAAGTAAAGAAAATGAAAAATGAGGAATGGAGGGTCCTAACTATGCAGGCAGATAGACAAAGTTAGGGCTTGTTTACATTAGAGACCTTTCGTGGGAGATTATTAATTTTATACCAAATATATAATTGGCCATACAATTAAACTCTCTGGGTGCATTGTTTAGTTTATGAATAGGTCATATCAGAGGACATGTGGACATCCTTTAATATTAGGAAGTAAAGAAGTCTTCCAGCAGATTTGGTAAATAGCAAGTTCAATAGATAACTTCAAAAGTGGGATAGAAACGTTTCTAAAACTGAAAAAATATATTTGGGTTGTACAGGACATACATGGCTGGTGACTAATACATATACTGTAGTTCTGGTTGGTACAGGGATACTATATAATATTGAGAATTACTGGTATAATAACTTATACTGTAGTTTTGGTGTGGTAGAAGGGATACTATATAATATTGATAATTATGTATTTAATAAATACTGTAGTTCTGGTTGGTACAGGTACGATATAATATTGAGAATTACTGTATTAATACATATACTGTAGTTCTGGTTGTTACAGGGGATACTATATAATATTGAGAATTACTGGTATTATTTTACATATACTGTAGTTCTGGTTGGTAAAGGGATATATATAATATGGAATTACTGGATTTATTACATAGTATGTAGTTCTAGGGTGGATGGGAAAGGAGGATACTAATAATATGAGAATTACTGGTATTAATACATAATACTGTAGTATGGTTGGTAGGGGATACTATATGAATATGAGAATTACTGGTTTAAATTATAACTGTTAGATTTGGTTGGTAGGGGATACTATATAATATTGAGAATTACTGGTATCAATATATTACTGTAGATGGTGGTGGTACGGGGTACTATATAATATTGAGAATTACGGTATAATACATATACTGAGTTTATGGTTGTACGGGGATACTATATAATGTTTAGAACTACTGGCATTAATACATATACTGTAGTTCTGGTTGGTACAGGGATACTATAATCTATTGAGAATTACTGGTATTAATACATATACTGTAGTTATGGTTGGACGGGGATACTATATATATCGAGAATTACTGGTATTAATACATTAAATGTAGTTCTGGTTGGTACGGGGATCGTAGTATATATATGAGGAATACTGGTATTAATACATATACTGTAGTTCTGGTGGTACAGTGATATATATACTATTGAGAATTATGGTATGACTAATTAATGTAGTTCTGGTTGGTACAGTGATACTATATAATATTGAGAATACTGGTATTAATACATATACTGTAGCTCTGGTTTATCCAGGGATACTTCCGATTGCCATTAGGAGTTTCCCCCCATCCCCCCCCTTTTTTTTTACTGGTTTTTTTTGCCTTCCTTGGAACAAACTGTTAGGTGGTTAAAAAGGAGGGATGTGAAAAGGTGACTTGATGAACGTATGGTTTATTCATATTAATTACATGTTACTAGTATAAAAGTTTTATCGCTAAAATGGTGCTAATTTGCTCCAACCAATCATAACCATTTTAAAGCTAAGCACTATTTTTAACATAGAATTTGTTTTTACATCTCCCCTGAAGACTTTATTGGAATCTCCCTGATGAAATTTTTTGGCCGTCCCTGATTGGTGCAGTGTCTCATTATCGCATTGTGTGGGGTTTTTTGGTGATATCTCTTAAGATAATAAATATGTATCTAAATCATTATCTATATTTGCCATGTTTTAACCCTTTCAATGCCAGGAGATTTCATTTTTTTTGCGTGTAAACTGCAGAGAATTTTCAGGGATTTTGCCCTTATCGCTTAGGACTAATTTACAGTAGGAAACTTGCAGTAAATCAAGGAATATAGTACATGTTTTTTCAGCCAAAGTGTACTTAACATGGTAACAGAATTTTGTAACTTTCTGGAAATTACTGGAATTATGGGTAAAATATGTAAAAAAAATGAAAAATTTGCAAATTTTCATGGATTTTCCCATTACTTATAGTATCTTAAGGGTTACGCAAAAAAATCTTACTGTTTCCAAAAAGCTCAGATACCCGAGTACAACGATACCAGATATATGTAGGTAACCCGACTTTTCCTGTACAGGAGAACCCCCCAAACTAAAACTGCACTCCTAGAATATTACACCAAATTAAATGGGTAACCACTACAACAGTTAACATAGAGAATACTACCAAATATCTAAAAACTATCCCCACAAGTGAGATTTTTAGAAATACACACTCGCAGGATTACGAGTGAGGTTAGTTCGATCAAAATGCAGAGGTACCCGGACGCAGATCTCGTCAAATTGTAAGTTACTTTCTCACATTTTCCTTTTTTTCCTCAACTGTAAAAATCAGAACAAATCACAATGCGAATTCAGCTAAAACGGTGGAGGAAAGTTCAAACGCATCTCAAATATGGAAAGCTAACCCCTCCCGAATAAAACGGTATGCCACATTCAGGGTGTACCAGAGCACTGGCTACCAACTAACCCAGAGCGTGACCAGTGCCAAATGTCAGTAGCAGGCAAAAAAAAAAATTAGCAGTTTTGTATTTGAACAGTCTGCAGTTTTTCCACGAAACACCCCCCAACTCAAAAATACCCCACAAACTATATACTCCTGAATCTATACACCTTCAGCATGTAACGCCGTAGTTGTTCATTCATATCATCAATGGTGTGGGCGAAGTCTTCGTAGAAGAATTTGCACTTTACAGATTTTCAAAAAAAAAAAATGAACATCAACAGCGTTCAAAAAGGTCGAAATCATGCCAAAAACCCCATGGAATGTAAAAAAAGTGACTAAATATCAATCTCCCAA
The DNA here is from genome assembly GCA_019447015.1 of Hymenochirus boettgeri. Lineage (NCBI taxonomy): Eukaryota > Metazoa > Chordata > Amphibia > Anura > Pipidae > Hymenochirus > Hymenochirus boettgeri. The sequence continues at coordinate 196,050 of JAACNH010000292.1, read as the reverse complement.
ATTCCTGAATCAAACGGTATGCCATAGTGTAGTTACACATGTGGACGGGAAGCGAAAAGCCCAAAAGTGAGACCAATGCACGATGCTCAGAAACAGCGAAAATATTTAGCACACTCCGAATTGGACAGGCTGCAGTTTTTTCCACAAAAACCCCCGTAACTCAGAAAAACCCCCACAACTATATATTCTGAAATATAAAACACTTAGCTATGTAGCACTGAGTTCGTTCATTCATACCATCAATGTGTGGTGCGCAGTTCTTCGTAGAAGAAGTTCGCACTTTCTTGAAAAAAAAGAACAAAAAACACTCAAAAGGTAGAAATCATGCCAAAACCTGACGGAAGTAAAAAAAAAGTTACTAAATCAATCTCCCAAATGTCTGAATCAAACGGGCATGCCATATGTGTGGTTACACATGCGGAAGGGAGCGAAAAGCACGATGTGAGACAATGTATGATGGTTGAGAAACAGCGAAAATAGTTAGCCAACTCCGAATTTGGACAGTCTGCAGTTTTTCCCACAAAAACCCTGATAACTCAGGAAATACCCCCCACAAACTATATATTCCTGAAATCTAAACACCTTCAGCATGTAGCACTGTAGTTCGTTCATTCATCCATCAATGGTGTGGGCAGAGTCTTTCATAGAATTTCGCATTTCTACACAATTTTCTGGAAAAATAAGAGAAAAAACATTTCAAAGTTACAACAATAACACCAAAACCCAGTAATGTAAAAAAACTTACCAATATCAATCTCCTAAATGTCTGAATCAAATGGTATGCCATATGTGTGGTTACACAAACGGACGTGGAAGCCGACATAGTCAAAATGTAAACAATGCGCAGTGAGCCAATAACAGCATTTTCCCAGATTTTTCAAACTGAACACCCCTCTAACTTGGAAATACCCCCACAAAACTATATATTCTCAGAATCTACATACCTTCAGCTACGTAACGCTTGTAGTTTGTTCATTCATACCATGAATGGTGGTGGGGCAGTTCTTCGTAGAAATCGCATTTGTCTGAAAAATGAACAAAAACAACTTCAAAAGGTAGAAATCATGCCAAAACCCCATGGAATGTAAAAAAAAGCTACTAAATATCAATCTCCCAAATGTCCTGAATCAAACGGTATGCCATATGTGTGGTTACAACGTGGAAGTGGAAGCCAAAAGACACAAAAGTGAAACAATGCACAATGGCTCAGAAACAGCAAAAATATTCAGTCAAATCTGAATTGAACAGTCTGCAATTTTTCCCCACAAAACAACCCCACAAAACCATATATTTCTCGAATCCACACACCTTATCTACGAAACTCTGAGTTTGTTCATTCGTACCATCATGGTGTGGGCGCAGTTCTTCGTAGAAGTTCACAGTTTTAGCAGATTTCTAAAAAATTTGAAAAAAAACACTCTCAAAGTAGAAAGAACATGCCAAAATCCAAGTAATGTAAAAACAAATTACCAAATATCAATTCCCAAATGTCCTGAATCAAACGGTATGCCCTATGTATGGTTCCACACGCAGAGTGGAATCAACTAGCACAAAGTGAGCCAATGAACAGTGGCCCAATTACAGAACTTTTCAGATTTGTCAGACTAAACACCCTCTATATTAGAAATACCCCCAAAACTATATATTCTTGGACTCTACACAACCTTCAGCTACACAATGGTGTGATTCTTTTATGCATACCACCAATGGTGTGGGTTGCAGTTTGTGTACAATTTCGCTTTCTTACCAGATTTTCAGGAAAAAATTATAAAAATACAATTCAAAGTTAAAAAATCATGGCAAATTCCATGTCATGTAAAAAAAACTTGTCAAATATCAATCTTCCAAATGCCCTGAATCAAACGGTATGCATATGCGTGGATGCACACAGGGGCGTGACCACCAACTAGCTCAAATGGGACGCATGCACCAGTGTAATTACAAGAAAAATATCAAAGTGCTCTGTAATTTCAAACAGCCCAAAACTTTGAAATGCCCCCCACAAAAAAACCCCCAACTAAATATCAATCTCACATGTTCTGAATCAAACGGTATGCCATATGGTGGATGCAACACAGAGACGTGGCCACCACTAGCTCAAATGGGACGCACTGACAAATGCAATTAAAGAAAAAATCAAAGTGCTTTGTAATTTGAACAGCTTACCCTTTTTCTAAGGAAACAGTCCGAAAACATGGAAATTCCCCCCACAAACTATATATTTTTGGAATCTCCACACCTTCAGCTACATTACGTGCCATGCTTTCATACATGCATGAAGAATTCCAGACCCAGCGAACCAAAGAACTCTGTGTTTTTACGAGATTTTGTGAAAAATAAAATAAGATGATTCAAGGGTTGAAATCCTACCTAAACCCACTTGACAAGCAAAAAACCCACTAAATAGCAAATCTCCCACATGTCCTGAATCAAACGGTTGTGCCCATTTGCGTGGGTGCAAACAGAGCGAGGCCACCAACTAGCTCAAATGGGACGATTTAGAAGTGCAGTTACAAGAAAATTTTTAAAAACGCCACAACCCACCCCACCACACACACTCTCCCCTTTAGTGGTATTTTAGTGAAATCGGTTAGTATGGGAGTCACACACGTTTTGCACACTTTACTTATCCTAAAAATTCAATACGGTCTTTATTTGGTACCTCTGCAAAATTTCCTTCTAAAAAATAGGCTTAGTTTCCTTGAAAAATCGTACAAATAAGTATCCGCGTTACTTTACCGATTCAATGGGGACATTGGGGAGCTTGGAGAAGACAACTTTTTTCTAATTTATAGTTTTAGGGTAAAAAAAAAAAAAGGGTGTGTGTATCACTTTAAGAATTTTTTTGTGTGTATTTCCCCATTTTTTCCCCGATCATTCCCAAAGATGATCATCAGATCATCTTAGGGAATGATACCGAACTTGGAATACGGGCATAAATGCCCGTTTTCCAATTCGAAATCCGATCAGAAAAATCACTTCCCGGAAATCATTTTCCAGGAAGTGATTTTCATCATTGGCAAAGATCAATTTTGGTGATCAGAAGTGATCACCAAATTTTGATCTCTGTCCCCTTTTTTGAACTTTGAGTTCCATTCACAAAATGTATAGAAAGCTGTTAGCTTGACAGCTTTTTCTATACTAGGGACTGCAGCATGATCTCCATAGATCATGCTGCAGTACCTCCACTGGACCACCGGGGCAGCAGTGTACCTCCATAGGGAAGACCCCGGTGAAGGAGGAAGTTCTGTGATGTCACCGGGGTCTCCCATTCAGCTTCCTCCTCCGGACCGGCAGCTTCAAGGTAGGGAAAACTTCAATGTAGGATATCTCCTGATCCCCCCCTAGGATTTGGACGAAAACCGAGGGGGATCGAGGGGACTAGGGGGCAGTTGAATGCTGCCCCCCGATCGGCCCTAGCAGGGGGGAAAAAAAATTTTTGGAGGGGGGAAGCCACAGATCGTATATTCACGATCTGGCAGTTTAAAGCATTCTCTGCAAGATCGTGAATATACGATCTGTGGCAGGGAAAGGGTTAATGAGTCAATCAGCACTGCAGGACGGGTAGAGGAAGAGGAGAAAGACGAATAATCTGTGAAAACATAGGATTCTTGTGCTGTTTAAAAATGTGATTTGTCACATACAATACATTATGGACATCACAAGGATGTCATTTAGTTTTGGTTCTATGAAGATCATAAGAAATTGATATTGATGATATTACAATGACCAGTTAGTAAAGTCTGGGTTTCATTAAGGGTCAGAGATCCACCCGGGCCTTAAACCTTAAAAAAACAAAAAACCTTGGATATACTTTTTTATACCACATACATAGACATTCAATCTTAAAATTGAGAAAAACACACACGGCACCACTTTTTTTGGCAAAAATTATGGGAGGTCACTTTATTAAATTAACACAACATAGTTCACAAAAAAAAAACACATTTCAGAGTCCCCTTCTAAACTAGCGGTTCTCTCCCCCATGGCTGATTGGTATTACCTGGCTCGATTAACCCCAATCGCCCGCCGCCTGCCAGCTGAATCCCCCTGACACATCAGCTGGCATTGACTGGTATTAGTTGGCCTTTTCAGCCCCAGTCCTTTTTTCCTGTTTTCCGCCCTTGCCAGCTGAGTCCCCTGCACATCAGCTGGCAGGGATTGGTATTACCTGGCCTTCAGCCCAAAACTGCTAAACTCATTCTCAAAAAAGCACATGAAATAGAGCATCCATTAGCAGACATTTTTTCAACACAGTATTATCCTAAAATTTGCCACCCATTAAGTTATCGGGTGAAGTGGTAGCAGCCAAAATACTGACTCAAACATCTTCTAGCCACGAGAGCTTTATGGCTGCACGTTTGGACAATATCCAAAGCCCTGTCAAAACGTTTGATAATGCACTAAACTGTAAATCCAGTGCATAATTGACTAATAAGCCCTCTGGGTAAGACAGATGCTGAATCATTCTGGACTTTCCGCTTTCCTTAAACGGGCCGGCCATCCTTCCTTTGAGCTGCCTATTTAAGATATTGCATTTCCTAGCTCCTCTACCGCTTTTACAACAGGAAACGAACAAAACCACAATAAAACCATTAAACAAGAAACTTGCTATTTGCTTGTTGGATATTTATCCAACTAACATACTAGCCTGGTGTTTGGGACTTTCCCAGTCTAATAAATATATTAGGGGAGATAATATTTTGTCTTGTGTTGGTATTACTGAATTGCTATACTGGTATATTTGCACAATACAACATTTTTAAGTAGTTGCGTACCCTGAGTAATGTATGGGCCGTTTCATGTATTTATCATTTATTATTTAGGTTTGGGTTTTTTTTCATATGGGCAGGACATTTGAATTTGAGTAAATGTTATGGGCCATTTGTAAACTTCTCATTAAGAGTAAATATATATAAAATATAAAATGTTTTACATTAATGAACCGAAATCAGCATCATAATCCAGTTACACAATACCCATTCTACTTATATGCCCTTTACTGGACAGGACATAATAACCAGAGGTAACAATACATGGGTAGTGATGGTTAGATAATGTATGTGTGATATTATGTGGATATAAATAATAGCACCAACACTATTACTGGACATATTTATATATTAGTGAATTTTAAATGTATATACAGTGGTGTGAAAAACTATTTGCCCCCTTCCTGATTTCTTATTCTTTTGCATGTTTGTCACACGTAAATGTTTCTGTCTCAAAAACCGTTAAAATATTGTCAAAGATAATATAACTGAACACAAAATGCAGTTTTAAATGATGGTTTTTATTATTTAGTGAGAAAAAAAAACTCCAAACCACATGGCCTGGTGATAAAGAAATTGCCCCCTGAACCTAATAACTGGTTGGGCCACCCTTAGCAGCAATAACTGCAATCAAGCGTTTTGCGATACTTGCAACGAGTCTTTTACAGCGCTCTGGAGGAATTGTGTCCCACTCATCTTTGCAGAATTGTTGTAATTCAGCTTTATTTGAGGGTTTTAGCATGAACCGCCTGTTTAAGGTCATGGCCACAACATCTCAATAGGATTCAGGTCAGGACTTTGACTAGGCCACTCCAAAGTCTTATTTTGTTTTTCTTCAGCCATTCAGAGGTGGATTTGCTGGTGGTGTTTTGGGTCATGCGTCTGCTGCAGCACCCAGACGCTTCAGCTGAGTTGACGAACAGATGGCCGGACATTCTCCTTCAGGATTTTTGGTAGACAGTAGAATTCATGGTTCCATCTATCACAGCCTTCCAGGTCCTGAAGCAGCCAAAACAACCCCAGACCATCACACTACCACCACCATATTTACTGTTGGTGTGTGAGTTTTTTGCTGAAATGCTGTGTTACTTTTACCCAGATGTAACGGGACACGCACCTTCCAAAAAGTTCAATTTTGTCTCGTCGATCCACAAGGTATTTCCCCAAAAGTCTTGCAATCATCGAGATGTTTTTAGCAAAATTGAGACGAGCCTTAATGTTCTTTTTGCTTAAAAGTGGTTTGCGCCTTGGATATCTGCCATGCAGGCGTTTTTGCCAGTCTTTCTTATGGTGGAGTCGTGAACACTGACCTTAATTGAGGCAAGTGAGGCCTGCAGTTCTTTAGATGTGTCCTGGGGTCTTTTGTGGCTCTCGGATGAGTTTCTCTGTGCTTTGGGGTTAATTTTAGTCGGCCGGCCACTCCTGGGAAGGTTCATCATGTTCCATGTTTTTGCCATTTGTTTATATGTCTCTCACTGTGGTTCGCTGGAGTCCCAAAGCTTTAGAAATGGCTTTTATAACCTTTACCAGACTGAAGATCTCAATTAAGTTATTTTTAACAAGAGGGGCAATTTCTTTTTCACACAGGGCCATGTAGATTGGAGTTTTTTTCTCACTAAATAATAAAAAACATCATTTAAAACTGCATTTTGTTTCAATTATGTTATCTTGGACTAATATTTAACGGTTTTTATGAGCAGAAAACATTTAAGTGTGACAAACATGCAAAAGAATAAGAAATCAGGAAGGGGGCAAATAGTTTTTCACACCACTGTACACAAGGGATAGAGGCTGTAAAATACTTCCTTGATATGGAGATAACAGTGTTCTCAAGAGAAATGAATTTCTGATTAAACTCCTGGAATTTGTGCTCAATAACAACTATTCATATTTGATCAAAAGTATTTCTTACAGACCCGAGGAAGTAGCAATGGGCGCGAAATGTGCACCTTCATATGCAAATCTTTTTTAGGGTGGTGGGAGAGAGAGGTAGTCTTTTCAGAGCAAAATGCCGGATATACTGGGCATATAAGAACTATGGCAAAGGTACATAGATGACATTTTTTATTCTCTGGAAAGGCACCTCCCCGAATTCCTGGATTTCTGAGAATCCTGGAATACGAATTCACTAAATATCTCCTGACCCACCATGTTTCTAACATTAGAGTCGAGTTTTTGGATTTGGTAGTATCTTACATTATAATAGCTTTCACACACTCACTCCGGAAGGGCATCCCGAGGGGACAATATCTGAGAGCCAGATGTAACGCATTAAGCAGGATGACTATGAACATGAAGCAGTATTCTCCAGAATAGATTACTCGAAGAGGCTACCCGAGACGACTCCTAAAACAATGCCAGTATTCTACCAACAGATTCCACAAAAACTGAACTGTTGTACCTAGGAGAATGGAATCCAATACTAACACAGTTCGGTTCATCACAAGTATAAACACAATGGTCCGCCATGAGACAGGTCATAACAAAAATTGGCACATCCTGATCAAGATCCTGTCTAACCAATTTGTCACAGAGAGACTGGCCGTGACCGCACAACGAAGCCCGAATTTGAAAGATAAACTGGTAAAGAGTCACTTTCCCGACAAACACCACACTTTGAATAGAGGGACCAAACTTATAGGGATACCCTTGTGGCAGCTGTACATGTGTAGACGTACTATAGTTGGACAAGAACCACACGGTACGAAACTCGACATTACTTTAATGTTAAAACACAAAAACGTAATTTTGCCTTAATATGTCCTTGTGAGAAAATCTATAAGGCAAGACGAGACAACATCTAAAAAAAGACTGGCCAGTCACCTATTAATATACATACTGCCTCCCGTGACAGCTCTGGGGAAAAAACCCCTTACTAGTGTGGCTCTCCAATTTTTAGAACAACATGCAGGAAAAACGGACGGTCTTAGATGTGTGGGTCTTAGGAAAGTAAGCCTGAGTATCAGAGGTGGAGATCTAGATAATTGCATTATTACGTATGGAGACCAGACTGATCTTCACGCTAAAAACTATGAGCCCGACGGACTAAATGAAGAACTGGACTTCATTCCTTTTGTGTAAATGAGTACGATGAATGATTCTTTCAGATCATTTCCCATTCCAGGATTGTTATCTAAATACGGAATATTGGTGGCGGCATCCAGACCTTGTTTATCTTGGATACACATGGATATGAATATTAACTACTTGCCGGTTGGGATGGTCTAGGATATCTGGTTTCACTTTTCTTATGAGAGAGATGGATCCTGGCTATCCGTAATGACTCGGACCTAAATGGATGTATTAATTGGGATCATTACTAGGATTTGGTCTCTGCGGCTTTCACATACTTATTTATTTTGATTATCAGCTGGTACCGCACAGTTGCCATCTGCAATATGGATATTCGTTAGAAGGCGCTCGGACGCATTATGTTGGCCCCCACAGAGATTCACATATATGGTGGCCGCATTGATAGATGTGGTGGCCTGCTGTGGAGGGATGTGACTGATATATGTCATCGAACCTGACTATGATTGCTTACTAGGTCTCTCCGTTTTTAGGCTATAATGGTCGGCATGCACACAAATGTTATAACTAAGATTCTCTGTACAAAACTTTTGTTTGAAATGTCACTGTTGGTACTTTGTTACACTGTGATTACATTTAACCTCTATCATGACTAAACTACTAATTGACCTATACGATTGACGAGGTTGGTGTTCTTGAGTATCTAGGCTTCGGACTGGTGCTCATTGTCAATGACCTTGGTCATAGAGGCGGCTGATTGGTACTCAGTTATGTAAATACCCATAACCTTCAATACAATGTTACATATGTAACTGTTATTACAGACATTATGGGTAGGGTATACGGTTGGACTACATGGACGTATGTCTTTAAATAACTTCAATACAATGTTACTATGTAACGTTATACAGACATTATGGGTAGGGTATAAAGGTTGACTAGATGGACGTATGTCTTATACAACCTCCAATACTATGCTTGTGAAGTCCTGACCCGAGGAATGGCTCTTCTGTGCTGGCCATACGGTTGAGGCAGTTGCTGTTGGTCTCCCCCCACATACAAATCAGATCATTCTTCACTGCACTGCGTATATGATGTCGCTTTCCTTGTGTTTCGGTATTGGGTCTTTGGAGTAACAATTGCTGCCTAGGTGTTGTGGTTTAAAGCAGACAGGGATAGTGTTTTTTTTGAAAATTCTTCTTAATTTCTCGGAGACCCCTGCTACAAATGGGAGACCCTGTTCTTTCTCCTGTCTTGCTTTTCCCCTTCACTGTTGGTATTCGTGTTCTTTCTTTTCCTTCCACTTCTTTGACAAAGGCCCATACTATGTTACTATTATACAGACAATATGGGTAGGGAATAAAGTTTAGACAAAATAGACGTATGTTTTTATAAAACCTCCAGTACTATGTTACTATTGTAACTGTTATACAGACATTATGGGTTGGTTATAAAGGTGGAAGAGAATGAGTGGCAGTGGTGGTCTTATACAACCTCCCTCCAATACTATGTTACTATGTAACTGTTATACAGACATTATGGGTAGGTTATAAAGGTTGGACAAGATGGATGGGTTGTCTTATACAACCTCCCTCCAATACTATGTTACTAGTAACTGTTAAACAGACATTATGGGTAGGGTATAAAGGTTGGACTACATGGACGTATGTCTTTATACAAACCTCAATACTATGTTACTATGTAACTGTTATACAGACATTATGGGTAGGGTTATAAAGGTTGGACTAGATGGACGTCGATGTCTTTATACAACCCCCAATACTATGTTACTATGTAACTGTTATACAGACATTATGGGTAGGGTATAAAGGTTGGACTAGATGGAAGTATGTTTATACAACCTCCATACTAGTTACTATGTAAATGTTATACAGGCATTATGGGTAGGGTATAAAGGTTGGATAGATGGACCTATGTCTTTATACAACCTCCAATACTATGTTACGTGTAACTGTTAGACAGACATTATGGGTAGGGTATAAAGGTTGGACTAGATGGACGTATGTCTGTATACAACCTCCAATACTATGTTACTGTGTAACTGTTATACAGACATTATGGGTAGGGTATAAAGGGTGGACCGATGGACGTATGTCTTTAACAACCTCCAATACTATGTTACTGTGTACGTTAGACAGACATTTGGGTAGGGTATAAAGGTTGGACTAGATGGACGTATGTCTGTATACAACTCCATACTATGTTATGTGTAACTGTTATACAGACATTATGGGTAGGGTATAAAGGTTGGACTAGATGGACGTATGTCTTTATACAACCTCCAATACTATGTACTATGTAACTGTTATACAGACATTATGGGTAGGGTATAAAGGTTGGACTAGATGGACGTTGTCTTTATACAACCTCAATACTATGTTACTATGTAAAACTGTTACAAGACATTATGGGTAGGGTATAAAGGTTGGACTAGATGGATGTATGTCTTTATACAACCTCAATACTATGTTTACTAAGTACGTTATACAGACATATGGGTAGGGTATAAAGGTTGGACTAGGACGTATGTTTTATACAACCTCCAATACTATGTTACTATGTAAATCGTTATACAGACATTCTGGGTAGGGTATAAAGGTTGGACTAGACGGACGTATGTTTTATACAAACCTCCAAACTATGTTACTATGTAACTGTTAGACAGACATTATGGGTAGGGTATAAGGTTCGACTAGATGGACGTGTCTTTATATAACTCCAATACTTGTTTACTATGTAACTGTTATACAGACTTATGGGTAGGGTATAAAGGTTGGACTAGATGGACGTAGTCTTTATACAATCTCAATACTATGTTACTATGGAACTGTTATACAGACATTAGGGTAGGGTATAAAGGTTGGACTAGATGGACATATGTCTTTATACAACCTCCAATAATAGTTACTATGTAACGTTATACAGACATTATTAACATATAATATAATATTATAGACATAAATACACTAGATATTGAAGGGTGTGGGATCATCGTGGATATGGGTGTCACGATTCCTAAGAAAGATGACACTACAGGCAAGAGCCTGCATCTGCTAAGGTTACAAAGTCTGCTGTCTCTTTCTTAAGGAATCGTGACACCATATCCACGATGATCCCACACCCTTCATAATTCTAGTGTATTTATGTCTATAATATTATATTATATGTTATATAATGTCTGTATAACAGTTACATAGTAACATAGTATTGGAGGTTGTATAAAGACATATGTCCATCTAGTCCAACCTTTATACCCTACCCATAATGTCTGTATAACAGTTACATAGTAACATAGTATTGGAGGTTGTTGTTGAGAGAGATGCAAAGGGAACGTAACGGTCAAGAGAGGCGTAAATAGGCATTTATGTGAAATAAAGAGACCAAGATAGATTAAAATAGAGGTGGGGGGTTAGACACCCACTGCTACCATGTAGCTGTAGTGCATTGTAAGGTGACTGTTTGGAACCCCTTTACTTCTGGGCGTTCCTAGTAACCAAGATCTTTAGATATATCAATCCGCCCTTAACACCTGGGCGATGTAATGCTAATTGGGATTTCCAGGGTTATAAATTGCACAGATTCTTGTACAAGTTCATCTGAATGAGAAAGCCGTGGAGCTAGGAAAACGTCTCAAAGAACTAACTTTCAAGTCAGTTGATCTAATTGAATACAACCGTATTATACCTTATACGGTATAAGGATGCGAACTTACATAGACATAGTATTGGAGTTGTATAAAGACATACGTCCATCTAGTCCACCTTTATACCCTACCCTAGATGTCTGTATAAACAGTTTACATAGTAAACATTAGTATTGGGGTTGTATAAAGACATACGTCCATCTAGTCCAACCTTAACCCTGTACATAAGTCTGTATAACAGGTTACATAGTACATAGTATTGGAGGTTGTATAAAGACATACGTCCATTAGTCCAAACCTTTATACCCTACCATAATGTCTGTCTAACAGTTATCCACAGTAACATAGATTGGAGGTTTGTTATAAAGACATACGCCATCTAGTCCAACCTTTATACCCTACCCAAATGTCTGTATACAGTACATATAACCCATTAGTATTGGAGGTTATTTAAAGACATACGTCCATGCTAGTCCAACCTTTATACTCCTACCCAATAATGTCTGTATAACAGTTACATATGTAACATAGTATTGGAGGTTGTATAAAAGACATACAGTCCATCTAGTCCAACTTTATACCCTACCCATAATGTTCCTGGTTTAACAGTTACATGTAACATAGTATTGGAGGTTGTATAAAGACATACGTCCATCTTCTAGTCCCAACCTTTATACCCTACCCATAATGTCTGTATAACAGTTACATAGTAACATAGTATTGGAGGTTGTTATAAAGACATACGTCCCATCTAGTCCAACACTTTATACCCTACCCATAATGTCTGTATAACATTACATAGTAACCATAGTATTGGAGGTTGTATATATAAAGACATACGTCCATCTAGTCATCAACCTTTATACCCTACCCATAATGTCTGTTTAACAGTTACACAGTAAACATAGTATTGGAGGTTGTATAGACACTACGTCCATCTAGTCAACCTTATACCCACCCATAATGTCATGTCTAACCAGTACACAAGTAACATAGTATTGGAGGTTGTATAAAGACATCCGTCCATCGAGTCAACCTTTATACCCTACCCATAATGTCTGTTATAACGTTACATAGTAAACATAGATTGGATGTGTATACAGACAACTAGGTCCATCTAGTCCACAACTTTTTTTAATACCCCCCCATATGGGTCTGTATAACAGTTACATGTTAACATAGTATTGGAGGGTTGTATAAAGACCATTAGTCCATGTAGTCCACACCGTTTCACCCGTACCCCATAATGTCTGTTATATAACAAGTTACCTAGTAACATAGTATTGGAGGTTGTATAAAGACATGACGTTTTCCATCTAGTCACCACCTTTTATACCCCTACCCATCGTCGTATAACCAAGTTTTACATAGTAACATAGTATTGGGAGGTTGTATTAAAAGACATTATTACGTCCATCTAGTCCCAACTTTATACCCTACCCATAATGTTCTGGGTTTAACAGTTTACTAGAGTAACATTCGTATTGGGGGAGGTTGTTATAAAGCCATAACGGGTCCATCAGTCCCAAACCTTTAGTACAACCTACGCCCAATATTCTGTTATAACCAGTTACCAATTATAAAACATAGTATTGGAGGTTGTAATAAAAGGACATACGTCCATTCTAGTCCCCTAAAGACCTTTATAACACTAACCCATAATGGTCTGTTAAAGCAGGTTACCCATAGGTTGAAACCAATAGTATTGGGAGGTTTTGGTATAAAGGGACATACGTCCTTTTCCATCTAGGTCCAACCTTTATACCTGACCCATAAGGTCTGATAAAGTACTACAGTAAATAAACATAGATTGGAGGTGTGACAGACATTAAACATCCATTCTTATCCAACCTTTATACCCTACCCATAATTGTCTTGTTCTAACAGTTTACACAGTAACATAGTATTGGGAGGTTGTTAAGGACATACGTCCATTCTAGTCGCAACCTTTATACCCTACCCAATAAATGTCTGGTATAACAGTGACATAGTTAAAATAAACATTAGTATTTGGGGGAGGTTGTATATAAGGGGAGAAACATTAAACGTCCCTTTTTCTAGTGCAACCTTTATAAACCACTACCCCATAATGGTTCGGGATAACGTTTACATTAGTCACATAGTATTTGGGGAGGGTTGTATTAAAGGGGGACATATAACGTTTTCCATGTTTAGGTCCATAAACCTTATGTTACCCTTACCCATAAATTGGGCTGTATAACCAGTACCATAAGAAACATAGGGTAATTGTGGTGAGGGTTGTATTAAAAAGGGACAATTTTACGGGTGCCATTTATTAGTCCAAAACCCCCCCCCCAACCTTAATTACACTGACCCATAATGTCTGTATAAAAAACAGTTACGAGTTGTAAACATTTAGTATTTGGGGAGGTTTTGTATAAAAAGGGAACATACGTCCAGTTAGTCCCAAAAAAACCTATAACCCTTTTTTTTACCCATGAATGTCTGTGATAAAAAACAAGTTACATTTAGTTAAACAAAAAAAAAAACATAGATATGGAGGGTGGTATTACAAGGGGGGGGACAATTTTTTTAAAAGGTTCCATTTGTTCTAGTGTTTCCCGGGTCCAACACATGTAATTACCATACCATATGTCTGTATAACAGTTACATAGTACACATAGTATTGGAGGTTGCTATAAAGGACATACCGTCCATCTAGTCCAACCTTATTACCCTACCCAAATGTCTGTAAACAGTTACATAGTAACATAGTATTGGAGGTTGTATAAAGACATACGTCCATTAGTCCAACCTTGATACCCACCCATAATGTCTGTATAACAGTTACATAGTAACATAGTATTGGAGGTTGTATAAAGACATACGTCCGTCTAGTCCAACCTTTATACCCTACCCATAAGTCTGATAACCAGGATTTCGATAACATGTATGGGAGGTTTATAAAGACATACGTCCTCTAGTCCAACTTATACCTACCCATACTGTCGTATAACAGTTACATAGTAACATAGTATGGAGGGTTGATAAAGACATAGTCCGTCTAGTCCAACTATACCCTACCCAAATGTCTGTATAACAGTACATAGTAACTAGTATTGGAGGTTGTATAAAGACATAGTCCATCTAGTCCAACCTTTATACCCTACCCATAATGTCTGTATAACAGTTACACTAGTAACATAGTATTGGAGGTGTATAAAGACTACGTCCATCTAGTCCAACCTTTATACCCTACCTCATGTCTGATAACAGTTACATAGTAACATAGTATGGAGGTTGTAAAAGACATACGTCCATCTAGTCCAACCTTTATACCCTACCCATAATGTCTGTATAACAGTTACACTAGTAACATAGTATTGGAGGTTGTATAAGACATACGTCCATCTAGTCAACCTTTATACCCTACCCATAATGTCTGTCTAACAGTTACACAGTAACATAGTATTTGGAGGTTATAAATACATACGTCCATCTAGTCCAACCTATTACCCTACCAGAATGTCTGTATAACAGTTATACATATCAAGTAGTTGGAGGTTGTATTAAAGACATACGTCCATCTAGCCAACCTTTATACCCTACCCATAATGTCTGTATAACAGTTACATAGTAACATAGTATGTGAGGTTGTATAAAGACTACGTCCATCTAGTCCAACCTTTATACCCTACCCATAATGTCTGTCTAACAGTTACATAGTAAATAGTATTGGAGGTTGTTATAAAGACATACGTCCATCTAGTCCAACCTTTACCCTACCCATAGTCGTTATACAGTTACATAGTAACATAGTATTGGGGTTGTATAAAGAACAGTCCATCTAGTCCCACCTTTATACCTACCCATAATGTTGTTAAACAGTTACAAGTAACATAGTATTGGAGGAGGTTGTATAAAGACACTAGTCCATCTAGTCCAACCTTATAACCTACCCATAATGTCTGTATAACAGTTACATCGTAACATAGTATGGAGGTTGTATAAAGACATACGTCCACTGTCCAACCTTTATACCCTACCAATAATGTCTGTATAACAGTTACATAGTAACATAGTTATGGAGGTTTTATAAAAACATACGTCTTTTTTGTCTAACTTATTCCTTACCCATATGTCTGTATAATAGTACATAGTATTGGGCCTTTGTCGCAAAAGAAGGGAAGGAAAGAAAAGAACACGAATACACAGGAAGGGGAAAAGCAAGACAAGAAGCAGAAAGAACAGGGTCATCCCATTGTAGCAGGGGTCTCCGAGAAATTAAAAAGAATTTTCAAAAAAACACTATCCCTTGTCTGCTTTAAACCGAACAACACACTGAGGCAGCAATTGTTACATCCGAAAGACCCAATACCGAAACACAAGGAAAGCGACATCATATACGCAGTGCAGTGAAGAATGATCTGATTTGTATGTGGGGGAGAGAGAACGCAACAGCAACTGCACACCGTATGGCCCAGCACAGAAGGAGCCAATTGTCCTCCGGTCAGGACTAGCGGCTGTTACCTGCTTTAGGATAAAGACTACCTTTGAAGAATTGTAATGTAACGTATTGGCAAAGGAACGAATGGTTCAAGAGAGGTGGTTAAAAGGCCATTTATGTGAAAATAAAGAGACACAAGAGTAATAGAGTGGGGGGTTAGGACACAAACTGTCTACCATGTAGCTGTAGTGGCATGTAGGTGCCTGTTTTGGCACCTTACCGTGGCGTTCCTATAACACCTCTTAGCCACTATCAATCACGCCCCTTACACTTGGTTGTGAGTATGTGAAATGGGCATTTCCAGCGGTAAAATAATTGCCAAAGATCTTGTACAAGTCAGTCTGAAATTGAGAAAGCCATCGGATGACTAGTGAAACGTATTCACAGAACTTAAACTTCAATCCAGTTGATTATAATGAATACAATCAGATTATACCATGACCTGGTAATGAAAAAAAAGGAGAACCTTACAGAGCATAGTATGGATGGTTGTAATAAAGAATCGTCCATCTAGTCCAACTTTATACCTACCCAAAGTGCTGTATAACACCGTACATAGGAACATAGTATTGGGAGGTGGTATATAAAGACATACGTCCATTAGTCCAACCTTTATACCCTACCCTAATGTCTGTATAACAGTTACATAGTAACATAGTATTGGAGGGTTGTATTAAAGACAATACTCCTCTAGTCAAACCTTATACCCTACCCACAATGTCTGTTTATAACAGGTATATGTGGTAACATTAGTTATTGGAGGTTGTACTAAAGGACATACGTCCATCTATCTAGTCCACACCTTTATACCCTACCCCAAAGTCTGTATTAACAAGTTACATAGTAACATAGTATGGAGGTGTATAAAGACATACGTCCATTCTGATGTTCCAACCTTTATACCCACTACCCATAATGCTGTATAACAGTTACATAGTAACATGAGTATTGGAGGTTTGTATAAAGACATAAGTCCATCTAGTCCAACCTTTATACCACTACAATAATGTCGGTATAACAGTTACATTTTGATGAAACGTATTGGAGGTTGTTATAAAGACATACGTCCCTGTAGGTCCAACCTTATACCTGTTACCCATAATGTCTGATAACAGTTACCATAGTAACATAGTATTGGAGGTTGTATAACAGGACATACGTCCATCTAGTCCAACCTTATACCCTACATAATGTCTGTTATAACAGTTACATAGTAACATAGTATTGGAGTGTTGGTGTTTGTATAAGACATATACGCATCGAGTCCAACCTTATACCCCCCCTCCCATAATGTCTGTAACAGTTAGATAGAAACATAGTATTGGAGCGAGGTGTATAAAGACATACGTCCATCTAGGCCAACCTATCCCTACCCATAATGTCTGTATAACAGTAATTAGAACATAGATTGGAGGTGTATAAAGAACCTACGCCATCTAGTTCCAAACCTTTTATCCCTACCATAATGGTCTGTGATAACAGTAGCATGTAACATAGATTGGAGGTTGTATAAAGACATACGTCCTCATCTGTCACACACTTTATACCCTACCCCATATGTCTGATAACAGTTACACAGTAAACATGTATTGGAGGTTTTAACAGACATGACGATCCATCTAGTTCGAACCTTATACCACTACCATAATGTCGTCTAACAGTTAATAGTAACATAGTATGGAGGTATGTATAAAGACATACGTCCATCTAGTCCAACTTTATACCCTACCCGAAGTCTGTATAAAGTTACATAGAACATAGTATTGGAGGTTGTATAAAGACATTACGTCCATCTAGTCCAACCTTTATCCCTACCATAATGGTCTGTATAACAGTACATAGTAAATAGTATTGGAGGTTGCTTATAAAGACATAATCCACTAGTCCAACCTTATACCCTACCCATAATGTCTGTGATAAACAGTTACATATTTAAACATAGTATTGGAGGTTGTATAAAAGACATAGTCCTCTAGTCCACCTTTATACCCCACCCCATAATGTCTTATAAACAGTACATAGCTAACATAGTATGGAGGTTGTATAAAAACATTACGTCCATCTAGGGGGGGGGGTCCAACCTTTGATACCATACCCATAAGTGTTTGTATAACAGTTCATTAGTAACATAGTATGGAGGTTGATATAAGACATACGTCCATCTAGGTACAAACCTTTCTTACCGCCTTACCCATAATGTTATGTTAACCAGTTACAAGTAACATAGTATTGGAGGTTGTATAAAGACCATACGTCCATCTAGTCCAACCTTATACCCTACCAATAATGTCTGCATAACAGTACACAGTAACATCAGCTATTGAGGTTGTATACAGACATACGTCCTCTAGTCAAAAACCTTTTATACCCTACCCATTAAGTTCTGTCTAACAGTACACAGTAACATAGTAATTTGGAGGTTGTAAAAAGTTACGTCCATCTAGTCCAACCTTTATACCCTACCCTATGTCTGTAAACAGTTACATAGTAACATGTATGGAGGTGTATAAGGACAGACGTCCATTTAGTCCAACCTTTATACCCTACCCATGAAGTCTGTATAACAGTTAACATTAGTAACATAGTATTGGAGGGTGATAAAGACCATACGTCATCCTAGTCCAACCTTTATACCACACCCATAATGTCTTGATAACAGTTACATAGTTAACATAGTATGGAGGTTGTTAAAGGACATAACTCCATGGTAGTCCAACCTTGTATAACCCCTACCATAATGTCTGTTTAACAGTTACATAGTAACAGAGTATTGGAGGGAGGTTGTATAAGACACCCATCCATCTGCACACCTTTATTAAACAAACCTACCCATAATGTCTGTATAACAGTTACATAGTACCATTAGTATGTGAGGGAGAGTTGTATAAAGACACCCATCCATCCTTGTCCAACCTTTATAACCGACCCATAACGTCTGCCCCCCATCCTGGATAACAGTTTACATAAGTAACCATAGTACTATGGAGGGGTTTTATCAAAACACATCGTCTATTTGTCTAAACATTGTATCCCTACCAATTGCTACTGTATAATAGTAACATAGATTGCGGCTTTGTCCACAAAAAAGTGGAAGGAAAGAGAATAAGAACACGAATACCAACAGTGAAGGGGCAAAAGCAAGACAAGAAGAGAAAGAACAACTGGGGTCATCCCATGTTAGCAGGGGTCGTCCAGAAAGAAAGAAAATTAAAAGAATTTTCAAAAAAACACGTATCCCTCGTCGGCTTTAATCGAACAAACACATGAGGCAGCAATTTACATCCGAAGAGACCAATACCGAAAACACAAGGGGAAAGCGACATCATATACGCAGTGCAGTGAAGAATGATCTGATTGATGTGGGGAGACAAACAGCCAACTGCCATCAACGATGGCCCAGCACAGAAAGAGCCAATTCTCGGGTCAGGACTCAGCTGTGGTACTGCATCTTAAGATTTAAAGGACTACCGTTTGGAAGATTGTAATGTAAACGTATGGCCACCCCCCCCCCCCAAAGGAACGTAAATGGTTCAAGAGAGTGTTAAGTAGGCCATTTATGTGAAATAAAGAGACCAAGATTAATAGAGGTGGGGGGGTTAGACACCAAACTGTCTACATGTAGCTGTAGGTGCAGTAGTGCTGTTTTGGCCCACCTTACTCTGGGCCGTTCCTATAACACCAAACTTAGCCACTATCCAATCACGCCCTAACACTGGCTGTAATATGCTAATGGGATTTCAGGTAAATAATATAATGCCACAGATTATTGTACAAGTCATTCTGAATTGATGAAAGCCCAGTCGGATGACTAGTGAAACGTATTACTCAAGAGAAAAACTTCAGCCGTTGATCTATTGAATACAAACAGATATACCATGAACTGAGAAGGAGAGAACCCATCACAAGCATAGTATGGAGGTTGTATAAAGACAGACGTCCATCTAGTCAACCTTTATAACAACCATAGTGTCGGTTTATAACAGTTACATGTACCTAAGTATTGGTGGTTGTATAAAGACATACGTCCATCTAGTCCAATCCTTTATACCCGACCCATAATGTCTGTATAACAGTACATAGTAACATAGTATTGGAGGTTGTATAAAGACATACATGTCCATCTAGGTCCAACATGTTATGACGCCTACCCATATGTCATATAACATTATAGTAACATAGTATTGGAGGATTGTATAAAGACATACGTCCAGCTAGTCCAACCTTTATACCCTACCCATAATGTCGTTATAACAGTAATAGTAACATAGTATTGGAGGTTATTAAAGACATACGTCCATGCTAGTCAACTGTTATACCCATACCCATAATGTCTGTACTAACAGTTTAGCATAGAAAATTAGTATTGGGAGGTTGTATAAAGACATACGTCCACGTACTAGTCCAACCTATAATTACCCTACCCAGAATGTCGTATACCAGTACATAGTAACATAGTATTGAGGTTGTATAATAGACATACGTCCATCGTAGTCCAAACCTTTATACCCTACCATAATGTCTGTATAACAGTTAACATAGTACATAGTATTGGTAGGTTGTTATAAAGACATACGATCCATCTAGTCATCAACACTTTATTACCCCTACCCATATGTCTATAACAGTTACATAATAAACATAGTATTGAGGGTTTATAAAGACATACTCATCCTATCCAACCTTTATCCCTCCTAATGTCTGTATAAACATACATAGTAACATCAGTATTGGAAGGTTGTATACAAGACTAGTCCATCTAGTCCAACCTTTAGGTCCCTACCCATAATGTCTGTATAACAGTTACAAGTGACATAGATTGGAGGTGTAATAAAACATACGTCCATCTATTCCCAACCTTTATACCCATACCCATAATGTTCCTGTCTAACGTTTACATAGTAACATTCGTATTGGAAGGTTGTATTATTTTTTGAAGACATACGTTCCATCTAGTCCAACCTTTTACCCTACCCATAATGTCTGTTAACATGTACATAGTAAACATAGTGTGGAGGTTGTATAAGACATACGTCCATGTAGTCCAACCTTATACCCTACCCATAAGTCTGTACTACAGTTACACACGTAACATAGTATGGAGGTTGTATAAATGACATCGGTCCATCTAGTCCAACCTTTATACCCTACCATAATGTCTGTATAACAGTTACATAGAACTAGTAGATGGAGGTTGTATAAAGACATATAACGTTCCATCTAGGTCCACCTTTATACCCTACCATCAATGTCTGTATAACAGTTGACATAGTAACATAGTATTGGGAGGTTGTTAAAGACAATCCCATCTAGTCCCAACCTTTATACCCTACCCATAATGTCTGTAATAACAGTTAATGTAACATAGTATTGGAGGTTGTATAAAGACATTAGGCCATTACCAACCTTTATACACTACCCATAATGCTGTAACATTACATTAGTAAACATAGTATTGGAGGGAAGGTGTATAAAGACAAACAATGCATCTTGGTCCAACCTTTATACCCTACACCATAATGTCCTGTATCACAGTTACACTAGTAACATAGTATTGGAGAGTTGATAAAGACTACCCATCATCTATTCCACCTTATACCTACCATAATGTCTGTATAAAGCTTACCAGAACATGGATACTGGAGGTTGTTAAAACACATACGTCATTGTCAAACTTTATTCCCTACCCATTATTGTCGTATACATAATAGTAAATAGTATTGAGTTGTAGAAAGACATATCGTCCATCAGTCCAACCGTTATACCCTACCCATAATACGTCTGATAACAGGACATAGTAAAATAGTATGGAGGTTGTATATAAAAGACATACGTCCATGTAGTTTCCAACTTAACCCTACCCTAATGTTGTATACAGCTTACATAGTAAGTACATTATATTGGAGGTGTTATAAAAGACATGACGTCCATCTAGTCAACCTTTTACCCTACCCATAAGGTCGGTATATACAGTACATAGAACATAGTATGGAAGGTGGTAAAGGGACATATACGGCCATAATGTCCAACCTTTATACCCTACCCATAATGTCGTAGAAAACAGTTATATAGTAACATAGTATTGGAGGCTGTATAAGACTACGTCCATCTAGTCCAACCTGATACCCTACCCATATGTCTGTATAACCGTTACATAGTAACATAGTATGGAGGTGGTAAAAGACAGATACGTCATCTAGTCCAACCTTTATACCCATTACAAAATAATGTCTGTAAACAGTTACACGAGTAAACATAGTATTGGAGTGATTGTATACAGACATACATCCATCTAGTCCCACCTTGATACCCCTACCCATAATGTTGTCTAACAATATAACATATGTAAACATAGTATTGGAGGTGGTATAAAGACATACGTCCATCTAGTCCAACCTTTAACCTACCCATAATGTCGTAAACCGTTACATAGTACATAGTATTGGAGGTGTATCAAGACATACGTCAAGCTAGTCCAAAACCTTTATACCCTACCCTCATGTGTAAACAGTTACATAGTAACATGTATTGGAGGTTGTAAAAGACAAAGCCATGTAGCCAACCTTTATACATACCAACGTCTGTATATAACAGTACATAGTAACATAGTATTGGAGGGAGGTGTAAAGACACCCATCCATCTTGTCAACCTTAAACTACCCATAATGGCTGTATAACGTACGATAGTAACAAGTATTGGATGGAGGTTGTGTGATAAAGACACCCATCCATCTTGTCCAACCTTTATAACCTACCATAATGTCTGGTATAACATTACATAGTAGTAACATAGTATTGAGGGTTTTTAATAAAAAACATACGTCTATTTGTTAAACTTTATTCCCTACCCAGATGTCGTATAATAGTAACAAGTATGGGCCTTTGTCAAAAGAAGTGGAAGGAAAGAAAAGAACACGAATACCAACAGTGAAGGGAAAAGCAAGACAGGAGAAAGAACAGGGTCATCCCATTTGTAGCAGGGGTCTCCGAGAAATTAAAAAGAATTTTCAAAAAAACACTGTATCCCTGTCTGCTTTAAACCGAACAACACACTGAGGCAGCAATTGTTACATCCGAAAGACCCAATACCGAAACACAAGGAAAGCGACATCATATACGCAGTGCAGTGAAGAATGATCTGATTTGTATGTGGGGGAGACCAAACAGCAACTGCATCAACGTATGGCCCAGCACAGAAGAGCCAATTCCTCGGGTCAGGACTCAGCTGTGTACCTGCATCTTAAGGATAAAGGACATACCTTTGAAGATTGTAATGTCAACGTATTGGCAAAGGAACGTAACTGGTTCAAGAGAGGTGTTAAATAGGCCATTTATGTGAAAATAAAGAGACCAAGATTAAATAGAGGTGGGGGGTTAGACACCAACTGTCTACCATGTAGCTGTAGGTGCATGTAGGTGCTGTTTTGGCACCTTACTCTGGGCGTTCCTATAACACCTCTTAGCCACTATCCAATCACGCCCTTAACACTTGGCTGTAATATGCTAATTGGGATTTCCAGGGTAAATAATTGCCACAGATTCTTGTACAAGTCATTCTGAATTGAGAAAGCCAGTCGGATGACTAGTGAAACGTATTCAAGAACTAAACTTCAAGTCCAGTTGATCTAATTGAATACAACAGATATACCATGACCTGGATGAAGGAGAACCTTCACAAGCATAGTATTGGAGGTTGTATAAAGACATACGTCCATCTAGTCCAACCTTTATACCCTACCCATAAGGGTGGTATAACAGTTACATAGTAATAGTATTGGGGTTGTATAAAGACTACGTCCATCTAGTCCAACCTTTATACCCTACCCATAATGTCTGTATAACAGTTACATAGTAACATAGTATTGGAGGTTGTATAAAAGAAATACGTCCATTTAGTCCAACCTTTATACCCTACCCATAATGTCTATATAACAGATATAGTAACATAGTATTGGAGGTTGTATAAAGACATACGTCCATCTAGTCCACACTTTATACCCTACCCATAATGTCTGTATAACAGTTACATGTAAAATTGTATTGAGGTATTTAAAGACAACGTTCATTAGTCCAACCTTATACCCTACCCATAATGTTCTGTATAACAGTTACATAGTACATAGTATGGAGGTTGTATAAAGACATACGTCCATCTAGTCCAACCTTTATACCCTACCCATAATGTCTGTATAACAGTTACATAGTAACATAGTATTGGAGGTTGTATAAAGACATACGTCCATCTAGTCCAACCTTTATACCCTACCCATAATGTCTGTATAACAGTTACATAGTAACATTGTATTGAAGGTTATGGGTATTTACATAACTGAGTACCAATCAGCCGCCTCTATGACCAAGGTCATATGACAATGAGCACCAGTCCGAAGCCTAGATACTCAGAAACACCAACCTCGTCAATCGTATAGGTCAATTAGTAGTTTAAGTCATGATAGAGGTTAAATGTAATCACAGTGTAAACAAAGTACCAACAGTGACATTTCAAACAAAAGTTTTGTACAGAGAATCTTAGTTATAACAGTTTGTGTGCATGCCGACCATTATAGCCTAAAAACGGAGGAGACCTAGTAAGCAATCATAGTCAGGTTCGATGACATATATCAGTCCAATCCCTCCACAGCAGGCCACCACATCTATCAATGCGGCCACCTATATATAGTGAATCTCTGTGGGGGCCAACATAATGCGTCCAGGTACGCCTTCTAACGAATATCCATATTGCAGATGGCAACTGTGCGGTACCAGCTGATATATCAAAATAAATAAGTATGTGAAAGCCGCAGAGACCAAATCCTAGTAATGATTCCAATTAATACATCCATTTAGGTCCGAGTCATTACGGATAGCCAGGATCCATCTCTCTCATAAGAAAAGTGAAACCAGATATCCTAGACCATCCCAACCGGCAAGTAGTTAATTATTCATATCCAATGTTGTATCCATAGATAAACAAGGTCTGGATGCCGCCACCAATATTCCGTATTTAGATAACAATCCTGGAATGGGAAATGATCTGAAAGAATCAATTCATCAGTACTCATTTACACAAAAGGAATGAAGTCCAGTTCTTCATTTAGTCCAGTCGGGCTCATAGTTTTTAGCGTGAAGATCAGTCTGGTCTCCATACGTAATAATGCATTATCTAGATCTCCACCTCTGATACTCAGGCTTACTTTCCTAAGACCCACACATCTAAGACCGTCCGTTTTTCCTGCATGTTGTTCTAAAAATTGGAGAGCCACACTAGTAAGGGTGGTTTCCCCAGAGCTGTCACGGGAGGCAGTATGTATATTAGATAGGTGACTGGCCAGTCTTTGTTTTAGATGTTGTCTCGTCTTGCCTATATAGATTTTCTCACAAGGACATATTAAGGCATAAATTACGTTTTGTGTTTTACAATTAAAGTAATGTCGAGTTTCGTACCGTGTGGTCTTGTCCAAACTATAGTACGTCTACAACATGTACAGCTGCCACAAGGGTAGGTCCCTATAAGTTTGGTCCCTCTATTCAAAGTGTGGTGTTGTCGGGAAAAGTGACTCTTTACCAGTTTATCTTTCAAATTCGGGCTTCGTTGTGCGGTCACGGCCAGTCTCTCTGTGACAAAATTGGTTAAGACAGGATCATTGATCAGGATGTGCCAATTTTTTGTTATGACCTGTCTCATGGCGGACCATTGTGTGTTATACTGTGTGATGAACCGAACTGTGTTAGTATTGGATTCCATTCTCCTAGGTACAAGCAGTTCAGTTTGTGTGAATCTGTTGGTAGAATACTGGCATTGTTTTAGGAGTCGTCTCGGGTAGCCTCTTCGAGTAATCTATTCTGGAGAGATACTGCTTCATGTTCATAGTCATCCTGCTTAATGCAGTTACATCTGGCTCTCAGATATTGTCCCCTCGGGATGCCCTTCCGGAGTGAGGGTGTGTGAAAGCTATTATAATGTAAGATACTACCAAATCCAAAAACTCGACTCTAATGTTAGAAACATGGTGGGTCAGGAAGATATTTAGTGAATTCGTATTCAGGATTCTCAGAAAATCCAGGAATTCGAGGGAGGTGCCTTTCCAGAGAATAAAAATGTCATCTATGTACCTTTGCCATAGTTCTATATGCCCAGTATATCCGGCATTTTGCTCTGAAAAGACTACCTCTCTCTCCCACCACCCTAAAAAAAGATTTGCATATGAAGGTGCACATTTCGCGCCCATTGCTACTCCTCGGGTCTGTAAGAAATACTTTTGATCAAATATGAAATAGTTGTTATTGAGCACAAATTCCAGGAGTTTAATCAGAAATTCATTTCTCTTGAGAACACTGTTATCTTCCATATCAAGGAAGTATTTTACAGCCTCTATCCCTTGTGTACAGTGGTGTGAAAAACTATTTGCCCCCTTCCTGATTTCTTATTCTTTTGCATGTTTGTCACACTTAAATGTTTCTGCTCATCAAAAACCGTTAAATATTAGTCCAAGATAACATAATTGAACACAAAATGCAGTTTTAAATGATGGTTTTTATTATTTAGTGAGAAAAAAAACTCCAAATCTACATGGCCCTGTGTGAAAAAGAAATTGCCCCTCTTGTTAAAAAATAACTTAATTGAGATCTATCAGTCTGGTAAAGGTTATAAAGCCATTTCTAAAGCTTTGGGACTCCAGCGAACCACAGTGAGAGACATTATCAACAAATGGCAAAAACATGGAACAGTGATGAACCTTCCCAGGAGTGGCCGGCCGACTAAAATTACCCCAAGAGCACAGAGAAAACTCATCCGAGAGGCCACAAAAGACCCCAGGACAACATCTAAAGAACTGCAGGCCTCACTTGCCTCAATTAAGGTCAGTGTTCACGACTCCACCATAAGAAAGAGACTGGGCAAAAACGGCCTGCATGGCAGATATCCAAGGCGCAAACCACTTTTAAGCAAAAAGAACATTAAGGCTCGTCTCAATTTTGCTAAAAAACATCTCGATGATTGCCAAGACTTTTGGGGAAATACCTTGTGGATCGACGAGACAAAAGTTGAACTTTTTGGAAGGTGCGTGTCCCGTTACATCTGGCGTAGAAGTAACACAGCATTTCAGCAAAAGAACATCACACCAACAGTAAAATATGGTGGTGGTAGTGTGATGGTCTGGGGTTGTTTTGCTGCTTCAGGACCTGGAAGGCTGTGATAGATGGAACCATGAATTCTACTGTCTACCAAAAAATCCTGAAGGAGAATGTCCGGCCATCTGTTCGTCAACTCAAGCTGAAGCGATCTTGGGTGCTGCAGCAGGACAATGACCCAAAACACACCAGCAAATCCACCTCTGAATGGCTGAAGAAAAACAAAATGAAGACTTTGGAGTGGCCTAGTCAAAGTCCTGACCTGAATCCTATTGAGATGTTGTGGCATGACCTTAAACAGGCGGTTCATGCTAGAAAACCCTCAAATAAAGCTGAATTACAACAATTCTGCAAAGATGAGTGGGACACAATTCCTCCAGAGCGCTGTAAAAGACTCGTTGCAAGTTATCGCAAACGCTTGATTGCAGTTATTGCTGCTAAGGGTGGCCCAACCAGTTATTAGGTTCAGGGGGCAATTTCTTTATCACACAGGGCCATGTAGGTTTGGAGTTTTTTTTTCTCACTAAATAATAAAAACCATCATTTAAAACTGCATTTTGTGTTCAGTTATATTATCTTTGACTAATAGTTAACGGTTTTTGATGAGCAGAAACATTTACGTGTGACAAACATGCAAAAGAATAAGAAATCAGGAAGGGGGCAAATAGGTTTTCACACCACTGTATATACATTTTAAAATTCACTAATATATATAAATATGTCCAGTAATAGTGTTGGTGCATATTATATATCCACATAATATCACACATACATTAATCTAACCATCACTACCCATGTATTGTTACCTCTGGTTATTATGTCCTGTGCAGTAAAGGGCATATAAGTAGAATGGGTATTGTGTAACTGGATTATGATGCTGAGTTCGGTTCATTAATGTAAAAACATTTTTATATTTTTATATATATTTACTCTTAATGAGAAGTTTACAAATGGCCACATAAGCATTTACTCAAATTCAAATGTCTCTGCCCATATGAAAAAAAACCCCAAACCTAAATAAATAAATAGATAAATACATGAAACGGCCCATACATTACTCAGGGTACGCAACTACTTAAAAATGTTGTATTGTGCAAATATAACAGTATAGCAATTCAGTAATACAAACACAAGACAAATAATTATCTCCACTAATATAATTTATATAGACTGGGAAAGTCCCAAACACCAGGCTAAGTAGTTAGTTGGATAAATATCCAGACAAGCAAATAGCAAGTTTCTTGTTTAATGGTTTTAAGTTTGGTTTTGTCGTTCCTGTTGTAAAAGCGGTAGAAGGAGCTAGGAAATGCAATAATCTTAAATAGGCAGCTCAAAGGAAGGATGGCCGGCCCGTTTAAGGAAAGCGGAAAGTCCAGAATGATTCAGCATCTGTCTTACCCAGAGGGCTTATTAGTCAATTATGCACTGGATTTAGCATGTTTAGTGCATTATCAAACGTTTTGACAGGGCTTTGGATATTGTCACAACAGTGCAGCCATAAAGCTCTCGTGGCTGAGATAGATGTTGAGTCAGTATTTAGGCTGCTACCACTTCACCCAGATAACTTAATGGGTGGCAAATTTTAGGGATAATACTGTGTTGAAAAATGTCTGCTAATGGGATGCTCTATTTCATGTGCTTATTTTGAGAAGTTTAGCAGTTTGGGGCTGAACAGGCCAGGTAATACCAATCCCTGCCAGCTGATGTGCAGGGGGACTCAGCTGGCAAGGGCGGAAAACAGGAAAAAAGGACTGGGGCTGAAAAGGCCAACTAATACCAGTCAATGCCAGCTGATGTGCAGGGGGA
Organism: Hymenochirus boettgeri; assembly: GCA_019447015.1. NCBI lineage: Eukaryota > Metazoa > Chordata > Amphibia > Anura > Pipidae > Hymenochirus > Hymenochirus boettgeri. The sequence continues at coordinate 167,183 of JAACNH010000292.1, read as the reverse complement.
TTCAGCTGGCAAGGGCGGCGGGCGATTGGGGTTAATCGAGCCAGGTAATACCAATCAGCCATGGGGGAGGAAGACCGCATTTAGTTTAGAAGGGGACTCTGAAATTGTGTTTTTTTTGTGAACTATGTTGTGTTAATTTAATAAAGTGACCTCCCATAATTTTTGCCAAGAAAAAAGTGGTGCCGTGTGTGTTTCTCAATTTTAAGATTGAATGTCTATGTATGTGGTAATAAAAAAGGTATATCCAAGGTTTTTTGTTTTTTTAAGGTTTAAGGCCCGGGTGGGATCTCTGACCCTTAATGAAACCCAGACTTTACTAACTGGTCATTGTAATATCATCAATATCAATTTCTTAGTGATCTTCACTAAGACCAAAACTAAAATGGGACATCCTTGTGATGTCATAATGTATTGTATGTGACAAATCACATTTTTAAACAGCACAAGAATCCTATGTTTCACAGATTATTCGTCTTTCTCCTCTTCCTCTACCCGTCCTGCAGTGCTGATTGACTCATTAACCCTTTCCCTGCCACAGATCGTATATTCACGATCTGTGCAGAGAATGCTTTAACTGCCAAAGATCGTGAATATACGATCTGTGGCTTCCCCCCTCCAAAAATTTTTTCCCCCTGCTAGGGCCGATCGGGGGGCAGCATTCAACTGCCCCCCTAGTCCCCTCGATCCCCCGGTTTCGCCAAATCCGAGGGGGGGATCAGGAGATATCCTACATTGAAGTTTTCCCTACCTTGAAGCTGCCGGTCGAGGAGGAAGCTGAATGGGAGACCCCGGTGACATCACAGAACTTCCTCCTTCACCGGGGTCTCCCATATGGAGGTACACTGCTGCCCCCGGTGGTCCAGTGGAGGTACTGCAGCATGATCTATGGAGATCATGCTGCAGTCCCTAAGTATAGAAAAAGCTGTCAAGCTAACAGCTTTTCTATACATTTTGTGAATGGAACTCAAAGTTCAAAAAATGGGGACAGAGATCAAAATTTGGTGATCACTTCTGATCACCAAATTATTGATCTTTGCCAATGAATGAAAAATCACTTCCTGGAAAATGATTTCCGGGAAGTGATTTTTCTGATCGGATTTCGAATTGGAAAACGGGCATTTATGCCCGTATTCCAAGTTCGGTATCATTCCCTAAGATGATCTGATGATCATCTTGGGAATGATCGGGGAGGGAAAAATGGGGAAATACACACAAAAAAATTCTTAAAGTGATACACACACCTTTTTTTTTTTTTACCCTAAAACTATAAATTAGAAAAAAGTTGTCTTTCCAAGCTCCCCATGTCCCCAGTGTATCGGTAAAGTAAACGCGGATACTTATTTGTACGATTTCAAGGAAACTAAGCCTATTTTTTAGAAGGAAATTTTGCAGAGGTCCAAATAAAGACCGTATTGAATTTTTAGGATCAGTAAAGTGTGCAAAACGTGTGTGGACTCTCCATACTAACCGATTTCACTAAAATACCACTAAAAGGGGAGAGAGGTGTGTGTGGGGGGGTGGTTGTGGCGTTTTTAAAAAATTTCTTGTAACTGCACTTCTAAATGCGTCCCATTTGAGCTAGTTGGTGGCCTCGTCTCTGTTTGCACCCACGCAAATGGCACACCGTTTGATTAGGACATGTGGGAGATTGCTATTTAGTGGGTTTTTTTTGCTTGTCAAGTGGGTTTAGGTAGATTTCAACCCTTGAATCATCTTATTTTATTTTCACAAAATCTCGTAAAACACAGAGTTCTTTGGATCGCTGGGTCTGGAATTCTTCATGCATGTATGAAAGCATGGCACCGTAATGTAGCTGAAGGTGTGAGATTCCAAAAATATAGTTTGTGGGGGGAATTTCCATGTTGGGACTGTTTCCTTAGAAAAAGGGTAAGCTGTTCAAATTACAAAGCACTTTGATTTTTTTTTTGTATTGCATGTGATGCCGTCCCATTTGAGCGTTGGTGGCCAGTCTCTGTGTGCATCCACGCATATGGCATACCGTTTGATTCAGAACATGTGGGAGATTGATATTTAGGTTGGGGGTTTTATTTGTGGGGGGCATTTCAAAGTTTTGGGCGTGTTTGAAATTACAGAGCACTTTGATATTTCTTTGTAATACACTGGTGCATGCGTCCCATTTGAGCAGTTGGTGGTCACGCCCCCTGTGTGCATCCACGCATATGGCCATACCGTTTGATTCAGGGCATTTGGAAGATTGATAATTGACAGTTTTTTTTACATGACATGGAAATTTGCCATGATTTTTAACTTTGAATTGTATTTTTATAAATTTTTTCCTGAAATCTGGAAGAAAGCGAAATTGTACACAAAACTGCACCCACACCATTGGTGGATGCATAAAAGAATCACACCATGTGTTAGCTGAAGGGTGTAGAGTCCAGAATTATAGTTTGGGGGTATTTCTAATATAGAGGGTGTGTTTAGTCTGCAAAATCTGAAAAGTTGCTGTAATTGGGCCACTGTTCATTGGCTCACTTTGTGGCTAGTTGATTCCACGTCTGCGTGTGGAACATACATGGGCAATACCGTTTGATTCAGGACTTTGGAGATTGATATTTGGTAATTGTTTTTACATTATGGGATTTTGGCATGATTTCTACCTTTGAGAGTGTTTTTTTTTCAAATTTTTTAGAAATCTGCTAAAACTTGTGAACTTCTACGAAGACTGCGCCCACACCATTGATGGTACGAATGAACAAACTACAGAATTCGTAGATAAAGGTGTGTGGATTCGAGAAATATATGGTTTTGTGGGGTTGTTTGTGGGGAAAAATTGCAGACTGTTCAAATTCAGATTTGACTGAATATTTTTGCTGTTTCTGAGCCATTGTGCATTGTTTCACTTTGTGTCTTTTGGCTTCCACGTCCACGTGTGTAACCACACATATGGCAACCGTTTGATTCAGGACATTTGGGAGATTGATATTTAGTAGCTTTTTTTACATTCCATGGGGTTTTGGCATGATTTTCCTACCTTTTGAAGTTGTTTTTGTTCATTTTTTCAGACAAATGCGAATTTCTACGAAGAACTGCGCCCACACCATTCATGGTATGAATGAACAAACTACAGCGTTACGTAGCTGAAGGTATGTAGATTCTGAGAATATATAGTTTTGTGGGGGTATTTCCAAGTTAGAGGGGTGTTCAGTTTGAAAAATCTGGGAAAATGCTGTTATTGGCTCACTGCGCATTGTTTTACATTTTGACTAGTCGCTTCACGTCCGCGTGTGTAACCACACATATGGCATACCATTTGATTCGGACATTTAGGAGATTGATATTTGGTAAGTTTTTTTTACATTACATGGGGTTTTGGTGGTGTTTGTAACTTTGAAATGTATTTTTCTCTATTTTTCCAGAAAATTGTGTGAAATGCGAAATTCTATGAAGAACTCGCCCACACCATTGATGGATGAATGAACGAACTACAGTGCTACATAGCTGAAGGTGTTTAGATTTCAGGAAATATAGTTTGTGGGGGGTATTTCTGAGTTATCAGGGTGTTTTGTGGAAAAAACTGCAGACTGTCCAAATTCGGAGTTGGCTAAATATTTTCGCTGTTTCAACCATCATACATTGTTCACCATGTGGCTTTTCGCTTCACGTCCGCATGTGTAACACACATATGGCATGCGTTTGATTCAGGCAATTTGGGAGATTGATATTTAGTAACTTTTTTTTACATTCCGTCAGGTTTTGGCATGATTTCTACCTTTTGAGTTGGTTTTTTGTTCATTTTTTCAGAAAAGTGCGAACTTACGAAGAACTGCGCGCCCACACCATTGATGGTATGAATGAACGAACTACAGTGCTACATAGCTGAAGGTGTTTAGATTTCAGGAATATATAGTTTGTGGGGGTTATTCTGAGTTACGGGGTGTTTGTGGAAAAAACTGCAGACTGTCCAAATTCGGAGTGGCTAAAATTTCGCTGTTTCTGAGCCATCGTGCATTGTCTCACTTGTGGCTTTTCGCTTCACGTCCACATGTGAACTACACATATGGCATACCGTTTGATTCAGGACATTTGGGAGATTGATATTAGTAACTTTTTTTACATTCCATGGGGTTTTGGCATGATTTCGACCTTTTTGAACGCTGTTTGATGTTCATTTTTTTTGAAAATCTGGTAAAAGTGAAATTCTACGAAGAACTGCGCCACACCATTGATGATATGAATGAACGAACTACGGCGTTACATAGCTGAAGGTGTATAGATTTCAGGAGTATATAGTTTGTGGGGGTATTTTGAGTTGGGGGGGGTGTTTCGTGGAAAAACTGCAGACTGTTCAAATACAAAACTGGCTAATTTTTTTTTGCTGCTACTGACATTTGGCACTGGTCACGTCTGGGTTAGTGGTAGCCATGTCTCTGGGTACACCCATGAATGTGGCATACCGTTTTATCGGGAGGGGTTAGGCTTTCATATTTGAGATGCGTTTGAACTTTCCTCCACAGTTTTTTAGCTGAAATTCGCATTTGATTTGTCTCTGATTTTACAGTTGAGGAAAAAAGGAAAATGTGAGAAAGTAACTTACAATTTGACGAAGAGCTGCGTCCGGGTACCTGCATTTTGATCGAAACTAACCTCACTCGTAAATCCTGCGAGTGTGTAGTTTCTAAAAATACTCACTTGTGGGATAGTTTAGATAATTTGGTAGATATTCTATGTTAACTGTTAGTAGTGGTTACACATTTAATTTGGTGTAATATTCTAGGAGGTGCAGTTTTAGTTTGGGGGGTTCTCCTGTACAGGAAAAGTCGGGTACCTACATATATCTGGTATCGTTGTAGCTCGGGGTATCTGAGCTTTTGGAAACAGTAATGATTTTTGTGCGTAACCTTAAGATAAACTATAAGTAAAATGGGAAAATCCATGAAAATTTGCAAATTTTTCATTTTTTTTACATATTTTACCCATAATTCCAGTAAAATTTCCAGAAAAGTTACAAAATTCTGTTACCATGTAAAGTACACTTTGTGCTGAAAAAAACAATGTAAATATTCCTGATTACTGCAAGGTTTCCACTGTAAATTAGTAAAGCGATTAAGGGCAAAATCCTGAAAATTCTCTGGCAGTTAACGCAAAAAAAAATGAAAATCTCCTGGCAGTGAAAGGGTTAAATACATGGCAAATAATAGTAAATGATTTAGAATACAATTATTTTATTATCTTAAAGAGATATCACCAAAAAACCCACAAATGCGAATAATGAGACACTGCAACCAATCAGGGAGAGCCAATAAAATTTCATCAGGGAGATTCAATAAAAGTTCTTCAGGGAGATGTAAAAAAAAATTCTTATTGTTAAAAATAGTGCTTAGCTTTAAAATGGTTAATGATTGGTTGGGCAAAATTAGCACCATTTTTAGCGATAAGAACTTTTATTACATAGTAACATAGTAATTAATATTGAATAAAACCATACGTTCATCAAGTCAAACCTTTTCACCCACTACAGGCAAGAGCCTGCATCTGCTAAGGTTACAAAGTCTGCTGTCACTTTCTTAAGGAATCGTGACACCACAGCCACGATGATCTCACACCCTTCATAATTCTAGTGTATTGTTGTCTATAATATTATATTATATGTTATATAATGTCTGTATAACAGTTACATATTAACATAGTATTGGAGGTTGTATAAAGACATACGTCCATCTAGTCCAACCATTATACCCTACCCATAATGTCTGTATAACAGTTACATAGTAACATAGTATTGGAGGTTGTATAAAGACATACATCCATCTAGTCCAACCTTTATACCCTACCCATAATGTCTGTATAACAGTTACATAGTAACATAGTATTGGAGGTTGTATAAAGACATACGTCCATCTAGTCATAACATTTATTTACCCCTACCCATATGTCGGTATAACAGGGACATAGAGGTAAACATATATTGGAGGTTGTATAAAGACATATGTCCATCTAGTCCAACCTTATACCCTACCATAATGTCTGTATAACAGTCACAGATAACATGTATTGGAGTTGTATAAGACTACGTCCATCTAGTTCCAACCTTTACCCTACCCATAATGTCTGTAACAGTTACATAGTACATAGGATTGGAGGTGTAATAAAGACATACGTCCATCTAGTCAACCTTTATACCCTACCCATAATGTCTGTATAACAGTTACATAGTAACATAGTATTGGAGGTTGTTATAAAGACATACGTCCATCTAGTCCAACCTTTATACCCTACCCATAATGTCTGTATAACAGTTACATAGTAACATAGTATTGGAGGTTGTATAAAGACATACGTCCTCTAGTCCAACCTTTATACCCTACCCATAATGTCTGTATAACAGTTACATAGTACATAGTATGGAGGGTGTATAAAGACATACGTCCATCTAGTCCAACCTTTATACCCTACCCATAATGTCTGTATAACAGTTACATAGTAAGGAGGTTGTATAAAGACATACGTCCATCTAGTCCAACCTTTATACCCTACCCATAATGTCTGTATAACAGTTACATAGTAACATAGTATTGGAGGTTGTATAAAGACATACGTCCATCTAGTCCAACCTTTATACCCTACCCATAATCTGTTATAACAGTTACATAGTAACATAGTATTGGAGGTTGTATAAAGACATACGTCCATCTAGTCCAACCTTTATACCTACCCATAATGCTGATAACAGTTACAAGTAACATAGTATTGGAGGTTGTATAAAGACATACGTCCATCTAGTCCACCTTTATACCCTACACCATAATGTCTGATAACAGTTACACAGTAACATAGTATTGGAGGTTGTATACAGACATACTCCATCTATCCAACCTTTATACCCTACCCATAATGTCTGTCATAAAGTTACACGTAACATAGATTGGAGGTTGTATAAAGACATACGTCCATCTAGTCCAACCTTTATACCCTACCCATAATGTCGTTATAACAGTTACATAGTAACATAGTATTGGAGGTTGTATAAAGACATACGTCCATCTAGTCCAACCTTATACCCTACCCATAATGTCTGTATAACAGTTACATAGTAACATAGTATTGGAGGTTGTATAAAGACATACGTCCATCTAGTCCAACCTTTATACCCTACCCATAATGTCTGTATAACAGTTACATAGTAACATAGTATTGGAGGTGTTATAAAGACATACGTCCATCTAGTCCAACCTTTATACCCTACCCATAAGTCTGTATATACAGTTACATAGTAACATAGTATTGGAAGGTTGTATAAGACAATACCCATATGTCCAACCTTTATACCCTACCCATAATGTCTGTAACAGTTAATAGTAACATAGTATTGGAGGTTGTATAAGACTACGTCCATCTGTCCAACCTTATACCCTACCCATAATGTCTGTATAACAGTTACATAGTAACATAGTATGGAGGTGTGTAAAAGACAATACGTCATCTAGTCCAACCTTTATACCCTTACATAATGTCTGTAACAGTTACAAGTAACATAGTATTGGAGGATTGTATAAGACATACGATCCATCTAGTCCCAACCTTGTAAATACCACCTACCCATAATGTTGTCTAACAATATAACATATGTAAACATAGTATTGGAGGTTGTATAAAGACATACGTCCGTCTAGTCCAACCTTTATACCCTACCCAGAATGTCTGTATAACAGTTACATAGTAACATAGTATTGGAGGTTGTATAAAGACATACGGAAAAAATTTGCCACCCATTAAGTTATCGGGTGAAGTGGTAGCAGCCTAAATACTGACTCAACATCTATCTCAGCCAAGAGAGCTTTATGGCTGCACTGTTGTGACAATATCCAAAGCCCTGTCAAAACGTTTGATAATGCACTAAAAATGCTAAATCCAGTGCATAATTGACTAATAGCCCTCTGGGTAAGACAGATGCTGAATCATTCTGGACTTTCCGCTTTCCTTAAACGGGCCGGCATCCTTCCTTTGAGCTGCCTATTAAGATTATTGCATTTCCTAGCTCCTTCTACCGCTTTTACAACAGGAACGACAAAACCAAACTTAAAACATTAAACAAGAAACTGCTATTTGCTTGTCTGGATATTTATCCAACTAACTACTAGCCTGGTGTTTGGGACTTTCCCAGTCTATATAAATTATATTAGTGGAGATAATTATTTGTCTGTGTTTGTATTACGAATTGCTATAATGTTATATTTGCACAATACAACATTTTTAAGTAGTTGCGTACCCTGAGTAATGTATGGGCCGTTTCATGTATTTATCTATTTATTTATTTAGGTTTGGGGTTTTTTTTCATATGGGCAAGGACATTTGAATTTGAGTAAATGCTTATGTGGCCATTTGTAAACTTCTCATTAAGAGTAAATATATATAAAAATATAAAAATGTTTTACATTAATGAACCGAAACTCAGCATCATAATCCAGTTACACAATACCCATTCTACTTATATGCCCTTTACTGCACAGGACATAATAACCAGAGTAACAATACATGGGTAGTGATGGTTAGATTAATGTATGTGTGATATTATGTGGATATATAATATGCACCAACACTATTACTGGACATATTATATATATAGTGAATTTTAAAATGTATATACAGTGGTGAAAACCTATTTGCCCCCTTCCTGATTTCTTATTCTTTGCATGTTTGTCACACGTAAATGTTTTGCTCATCAAAAACCGTTAACTATTAGTCAAAGATAATATAACTGAACACAAAATGCAGTTTTAAATGATGGTTTTTATTATTAGTGAGAAAAAAAAACTCCAAACCTACATGGCCCTGTGTGATAAAGAAATTGCCCCTGAACCTAATAACTGGTTGGGCCACCCTAGCAGCAATAACTGCAATCAAGCGTTTGCGATAACTTGCAACGAGTCTTTTACAGCGCTCTGGAGGAATTGTGTCCCACTCATCTTGCAGAATTGTTGTAATTCAGCTTTATTTGAGGGTTTTCTAGCATGAACCGCCTGTTTAAGGTCATGCCACAACATCTCAATAGGATTCAGGTCAGGACTTTGACTAGGCCACTCCAAAGTCTTCATTTTGTTTTTCTTCAGCCATTCAGAGGTGGATTTGCTGGTGGTGTTTTGGGTCATTGTCCTGCTGCAGCAACCAAGATCGCTTCAGCTTGAGTTGACGAACAGATGGCCGGACATTCTCCTTCAGGATTTTTTGGTAGACAGTAGAATTCATGGTTCCATCTTCACAGCCTTCCAGGTCCTGAAGCAGCAAAACAACCCCAGACCATCACACTACCACCACCATATTTACTGTTGGTGTGATGTTCTTTTGCTGAAATGCCTGTGTTACTTTACGCCAGATGTAACGGGACACGCACCTTCCAAAAAGTTCAACTTTTGTCTCGTCGATCACAAGGTATTTCCCCAAAAGTCTTGGCAATCATCGAGATGTTTTTTAGCAAAATTGAGACGAGCCTTAATGTTCTTTTTGCTTAAAAGTGGTTTGCGCCTTGGATATCTGCCATAGCAGGCCGTTTTTGCCCAGTCTCTTTCTTATGGTGGAGTCGTGAACAACTGACCTTAATGAGGCAAGTGAGGCCCTGCAGTTCTTAGATGTTGTCTGGGGTCTTTTGTGGCCTCTGGATGAGTTTTCTCTGTGCTCTGGGGTAATTTTAGTCGGCCGGCCACTCCTGGGAAGGTTATCATGTTCCATGTTTTTGCCATTTGTTGATAATGTCTCTCACGTGGTGTCGCTGGAGTCCCAAAGCTTTAGAAATGGCTTATAACCTTTACCAGACTGATAGATCTCAATTTAGTTATTTTTTAACAAGAGGGGCAATTTCTTTTTCACACACAGGGCCATGTAGATTTGGAGTTTTTTTCTCACTAAATAATAAAAACCATCATTTAAAACTGCATTTTGTGTTCAATTATGTTATCTTGGACTAATATTTAACGGTTTTTGATGAGCAGAAACATTTAAGTGTGACAAACATGCAAAAGAATAAGAAATCAGGAAGGGGGCAAATAGTTTTTCACACCACTGTACACAAGGGTAGAGGCTGTTAAATACTTCCTTGATATGGAAGATAACAGTGTTCTCAAGAGAAATGAATTTCTGATTAAACTCCTGGAATTTGTGCTCAATAACAACTATTTCATATTTGATCAAAAGTATTCTTACAGACCCCGAGGAGTAGCAATGGGCGCGAAATGTGCACCTTCATATGCAAATCTTTTTTTAGGGTGGTGGGAGAGAGAGGTAGTCTTTTCAGAGCAAAATGCCGGATATACTGGGCATATAGAACTATGGCAAAGGTACATAGATGACATTTTTTTTTATCTCTGGAAAGGCACCTCCTCGAATTCCTGGATTTTCTGAGAATCCTGAATACGAATTCACTAAATATCTCCTGACCCACCATGTTTCTAACATTAGAGTCGAGTTTTTGGATTTGGTAGTATCTTACATTATAATAGCTTTCACACACCCTCACTCCGGAAGGGCATCCCGAGGGGACAATATCTGAGAGCCAGATGTAACTGCATTAAGCAGGATGACTATGAACATGAAGCAGTATCTCTCCAGAATAGATTACTCGAAGAGGCTACCCGAGACGACTCCTAAAACAATGCCAGTATTCTACCAACAGATTCACACAAACTGAACTGCTTGTACCTAGGAGAATGGAATCCAATACTAACACAGTTCGGTTCATCACACAGTATAAACACACAATGGTCCGCCATGAGACAGGTCATAACAAAAAATTGGCACATCCTGATCAAGATCCTGTCTTAACCAATTTTGTCACAGAGAGACTGGCCGTGACCGACAACGAAGCCCGAATTGAAAGATAAACTGGTAAAGAGTCACTTTTCCCGACAACACCACACTTTGAATAGAGGGACCAAACTTATAGGGACCTACCCTTGTGGCAGTGTACATGTTGTAGACGTACTATAGTTGGACAAGACCACACGGTACGAAACTCGACATTACTTTAATTGTTAAAACACACAAAACGTAATTTAGCCTTAATATGTCCTTGTGAGAAAATTATATAGGCAAGACGAGACAACATCTAAAACAAAGACTGGCCAGTCACCTATCTATATACATACTGCCTCCCGTGACAGCTCTGGGGAAACCACCCTTACTAGTGTGGCTCTCCAATTTTAGAACAACATGCAGGAAAAACGGACGGTCTTAGATGTGTGGGTCTTAGGAAAGTAAGCCTGAGTATCAGAGGTGGAGATCTAGATAATTGCATTATTACGTATGGAGACCAGACTGATCTTCACGCTAAAAACTATGAGCCCGACTGGACTAAATGAAGAACTGGACTTCATTCCTTTTGTGTAAATGAGTACTGATGAATGATTCTTCAGATCATTTCCCATTCCAGGATTGTTATCTAATACGGAATATTGGTGGCGGCATCCAGACCTGTTTATTCTATGGATACAACATGGATATGAATAATTAACTACTTGCCGGTTGGGATGGTCTAGGATATCTGGTTTCACTTTCTTATGAGAGAGATGGATCCCTGGCTATCCGTAAGACTCGGACCTAAATGGATGTATTATTGGAATCATTACTAGGATTTGGTCTCTGCGGTTCACATACTTATTTATTTTGATATATCAGCTGGTACCGCACAGTTGCCATCTGCAATAGGATATTCGTTAGAAGGCGTACCTGGACGCATTATGTTGGCCCCACAGAGATTCACTATATATAGGTGGCCGCATTGATAGATGTGGTGGCCTGCTGTGGAGGGATGGACTGATATATGTCATCGAACCTGACTATGATGCTTACTAGGTCTCTCCGTTTTTAGGCTATAATGGTCGGCATGCCACAAAATGTTATAACTAAGATTCTCTGTACAAAACTTTTGTTTGAAATGTCATGTTGGTACTTTGTTTCACTGTGATTACATTTAACCTCTATCATGACTTAAACTACTAATTGACCTATACGATTGACGGGTTGGTGTTTCGAGTATCTAGGCTTCGGACTGGTGCTCATTGTCATAGACCTTGGTCATAGAGGCGGCTGATTGGTACTCAGTTAGTAAATACCCATAACCTTCAATACAATGTTTACTATGTTAACTGTTATACAGACATTATGGGTAGGGTTATAACGGTTGGACTACATGGACGTATGTCTTTAAATAACCTTCAAACAATGTTACTAGTGTAACTGTTATACAGACATGAATGGGTAGGGTATAAAGGTTGGACTAGATGGACGTATGTCTTTATACAACCTCCAATACTATGCTTGTGAAGTCCTGACCCGAGGAATTGGCTCTTCTGTGCTGGGCCATACGTTGATGCAGTTGCTGTTTGGTCTCCCCCACATACAAATCAGATCATTTTCATGCACTCGTAACAGTATGTTCGATTCCTTGTGTTCGGTTTGGGTCTTTCTTGGATTGTAACAATTGCTGGCTCGTGTGTTGTTCGGTTTAAAGCAGACAGGGATAGTGTTTTTTTGAAAATTTCTTAATTTCTCGGAGACCCCTGTACAAATGGGATGACCCTGTTCTTTCTGTCTTGCTTTTCCCCTTCACTGTTGGTATTCGTGTTCTTTTCTTTCCTTCCACTTCTTGACAAAGGCCCCATACTATGTTACTATTATACAGACAATATGGGTAGGGAATAAAGTTTAGACAAAATAGACGTATGTTTTATAAAAAACCTCCAGTACTATGTTACTATGTAATGTTATACAGACATTATGGGTAGGTTATAAGGTTGGACAAGATGGATGGGTGTCTTTATACAACCTCCAATACTATGTTACTATGTAACTGTATACAGACATTATGGGTAGGTTATAAAGGTTGGACAAGATGGATGTGTCTTTATACAACCTCCCTCCAATACTATGTTACTATGTAACTGTTATACAGACATTATGGGTAGGGTATAAAGGTTGGACTACATGGACGTATGTCTTTATACAACCTCCAATACTATGTTACTATTAACTGTTATACAGACATTATGGGTAGGGTATAAAGGTTGGACTAGATGGACGTATGTCTTTATACAACCTCCAATACTATGTTACTATGTAACTGTTATACAGACATTATGGGTAGGGTATAAAGGTTGGACTAGATGGACGTATGTCTTTATACAACCTCCAATACTATGTTACTAGTAACTGTTATACAGACATATGGGGAGGGTATAAAGGTTGGACTAGATGGACGCATGTCTTTATACAACCTCCAATACTATGTTACGTGTAACTGTTAGACAGACATTATGGGTAGGGTATAAAAGGTTGGACTAGATGGACGTATGTCTGTATACAACCTCCAATACTATGTTACTGTGTAACTGTTAGACAGACATTATGGGTAGGGTATAAAGGTTGGACTAGATGGACGTATGTCTTATACAACCTCCAATACTATGTTACTTGTAACGTTAGACAGACATATGGGTAGGGTATAAAGGTTGGAATAGATGGACGTATGTCTTATACAACCTCCAATACTATGTTACTTGTAACTGTTATACAGACATTATGGGTAGGGTATAAAGGTTGGACTAGATGGACGTATGTCTTTATACAACCTCCAATACTATGTTACTATGTAACTGTTATAAAGACATTAGGGTAGGGTATAAAGGTTGGACTAGATGGAGTATGTCTTTATACAACCTCCAATACTATGTTACTATGTAACTGTTATACAGACATTATGGGTAGGGTATAAAGGTTGGACTAGATGGATGTATGTCTTTATACAACCTCAAACTATGTTACTATGTAACTGTTATACAGACATTATGGGTAGGGTATAAAGGTTGGACTACTGGA